>BQNB010019924.1:0-66147 GCA_026074375.1 Tanacetum coccineum | reverse complement strand
ACAAAGACTAAGTTTCATGGCATTTTGTCAACGTTGGGTGGGCGATTCAGTAAATTCTCTAATAGCGAGCAATTTGATGACAAAATGTCCTAGGGAAACTAATGATGCGTCTTGGCTTTTCGAGACAGGATTTGGTATAAGATGATGTCAACTTTATAGTAAGGTGGAGTAAAGGTCTGCTTAGTTGCTATGGTTACTAATTCGGTCTCCCAAAGTAAACGCGTTTTACGAATACGCACACAAAACTTTGTTTATTTTTTTTATTTTTATTATTATTATTATTTTCAAGGATGTAAGTAAAAATGGATTTATTTACAAATGTTACATGGTGACTACTCTCAGCATGGCATAGTCCTTCCTGAATTATACATATTTGATCAAGCTATGTATATTTGAGGGCTAACGATGCAATGCTCATTTTCATCAAAATTGTGTTAAGTATAAAGAAGTATCACATAGTTTTATAAGATGACAAAATGATTCACAAGGTGGACGTAAGGTTGTTGATTAGTAAGGGGTTCATGTCGTGGGGACAAATTGTCTATGAATTGGTAACAAAATAGTTTTGAAAATTAAGCATGGTAACAATTTATGAGGGATAACGAAATAGTCAAAATGTTTTAGTAGATGGTTTGCATGGATAGATAAAGAGTTGAAATAAGATTTGACAAAGTTTTCATAATACCATAATTCGATAGATAATCGGGTTCATTGACTTTTCCCTCCAAAATACTACATGGTTTCTTAGTACTACAATCCTTCGATACAAGATAATACATAAATAATGAGACAGAAGCTCTAGAGGTGAAAATCTATGATGACTGATCATGGGTGCCTCAAGCGCCTAAGACTCTCTAGCTCCTCCTGAATCAAACTCAACTGGCGCTCCATCCTTTCACGGGCCTGTCTCAAACGGTTACGAGTAATCTTCTCGATTGCCTCCGTAATCCTAATCCTAGCATGCAATGAAGCATTTTCTGCCTCTGCAATGTCTACCCTAAATCTCTAAGCCATCAGCTCCTCCTGTATGGGCACCCCTAATAATTGCTTTTGTATGCCTCGTATTGCCTCTCCGTGCTGGGCCAGTGTTCTCACAACGGTCGCTGCAGGAAAAGCAACTACAGCGACAGGCTCGGGGTGAATGATATCCATCCTGATATCGATCGGGTCCCCAAGATTCTCCTCAGCAGAGACCGGAATATTGGGTGTAGCCATGACCTGCACAAGCAAAAGTTTATAAAAATCGCCTTTATATGAAACCATGCAGGATGCGTGCAGCATGAAAGGTAACCGCGATGCAAGGTGATGCATGGTGAATGAATATGCACACATGTCGGGGATGGAAATGTGACATGGCGAAGTGGAATGCATCATGGTACGAATGGACGATTGTAAGAATAAGTGGTGGTATGAATGAATGATGGTATAATATCATATAAGATAGATTAATGTTTTAGAACATACGAGCTTATCGTACTACCTCGCCTTAAAGGAATGTTCCAGTATTTATATAATAATTCTCTTATAAATAAGAATGTAACTCATCTCGGTATATATATGTAAGGTCCTCATAGCGATGTACGTACTATAATATGAATACGTATATGAATCATGTAAGCGTCTAGTAAAACTAACTAATGCAAACAACTAGTGTATGTCACGTAAGCATATATGTTGGATGCAATCAAGTAATGTATGTATGCCCCGTACAAATCCTATTTGTAAATGTATTGTTTGAAAATGGTTATAGTCCAGACAAAGACTTTTGACCTGGTTCTCTATAACCTTGGCTCTGATACCAATCTGTAACACCCTCAAATCTGGGTAGCAGCGGAATATAATGAATATCCGAGGGCGTTACTTCATAGATCAATAGCACAAGATATGAGAACGACCACAAAACGTGTCGTTTGAAAAAGATACATTGGATTAACAAAATACTTGTTCATTACATAAGCTCATGGCTTCTAATTGTCCAACAATATAAATAAAGATTTCACATCACAATGAAAGCTTAATAAAAGTTAATACAACGAGATTTGCTCATTGTATGTAAGAAGAAATCCATGAATGTAAGTCGCTGTCAAATTTAGACTCCAATGCGCATCAAGTAAGCCATGCATCTAATTCACCTGAGAAAAACATGCTTAAAAGTAGTCAACATTAAAGTTGTGAGCTCATAGAGTTTTGTAAGTATAAATGTAAATGTGAAATTAAAGATTTATATAGTATGTATGAACGTTTTCAATCCTTAAGAACAATCGCGCAAAAGTGTAAGGTAATGTAGAACCCAAAAGAGTCTAGTGTTTTTAGCGGCACGTCGCTCGCAAATAGTAGGAAAAGTGGATTAGAAATTAGTATGTTCAATAAGTAGTATGACAGTTGAGATCGTTGAATTTTCCATAATGTATGGTTTACTATAACAGATACGTACCACATAAAATAAATATCTACAGTTGCGCTAGCTATGACACTGAAGCTAGAATATATGTATGCAATTTAATGCAAATTAAAAGCCCGTTGTTGATGTTCAAACCCGTAAACATCCAAATTGCTCTCGACATGTATGCTAGCTTCGTTGTTTTCCAGTACTGTTCGAAACTGTGAGAGCTACTCACCCAAACCAGGGATGTCAATCCCAAATAGATTCTATTTATTACACTCGCGAATCCTCAACCGGTCTACTTCCGGTCAAGAATTTAACAGTTTCATATAATGGCAATGGTGGGTTTATGGTTACTTAGGCAAATGTAAACAGGAGATGAATAACCGAAAAACTTGTACGTTTTCGTACAATAAAAAATTAACATTGTTCGTAAATAGCATTGAGTACTTAAGAATCCATTAGTAGATAAGAGTCTATGTTGATATAATCAAGTTAATTGAGTTTGTAATGAGTTGTAAACAGACTTCGTAAACGTGTTTGCCAAATGAGTAGCGTCGGACAAAGTATATCACGACAAATTTGTAATCAACATGTATTTGTGCGTTGCTCTCGATGTTGCGCAAAATAAGTATGTAAACCAGTGTGTAGAATAGTGTGGGCGAAAAGTATTGTACACGATACAGTAAATTGAAGTTGTATGAGCATGGATTCTCCCCCGAGATTTGTAAAGAATGTAAAGCAAGTGAAAGAGGGAGGCTATAAACTCACCGTATAGTGACCTGATTGATTATCTAATTCAAAATAAGTGAATCGTCTCGTCCGCGTTCCCGAATGCACCTAATTATTTTATAGGGTCGTTATGTGTATATGTACTTTATATGAATAAAACATTCACATGTTATATAGTCACACTCCACCACCTCTAATGTTTTTTTAAATCTTTAAAAAGTTAAATGAATATTTTACTAGTACTTTGTTAAATAAAAGTATATGTCTTGTACTGTAAGAAAAATGTATATTTTATTTACCAAGCATCGTTTATAAAAAATATATGATTTAATGTTTTTATAATTTCATAATGATATTTCATTGATTAATTTAGGTGTTTCATAAAAATAATGTAAAAGTAAATAATAGTGCGCGTTGATTTACAACTAATATCTTTATCGGTGTTTAACTTCGATTTATACGGTTCTTTTGTCCACGACTTCGTTATTATGAAATCTATCAAAATAGTATATTTATAAAAGTAAACCCGATGAGGAAAGTAACAGTTACTGTTCATAACGTGTTAAAACTGTTTTTATATAGTTAATTATATATATAACTTGTAAAATTCGTAACTTGTTCGTTATAATTCCGTTTTTCGAGTTCTTTATGTCCGTGTCTTCGTATTAAGTTAATTTATCAAAATATCATATTTATAAAATTTAAACCCCTGATGAATAGTAATAATTACTGTTCACAACAGTTATAAAAAACGGTTTTTTATGAACTTAATTACGTAATTGGTTTAAATCATAACTCGTTCATTATAATTCCGTTTTTCAAGTTCCTTACATACTTACGATCGTCATGAAATGTATTATTTAAAAAAAACAGAAAATAATTTTCCCAAGTACTGTTTGCTATAGTAACTTTGAATTATTTTAAAATTTTAACTTATTTTTATGTATTAATAACTTATGTAAATTTTCACAAGTCCTCTCATTTGTAAAGTACACATCTTATATATATATATTAAGCCCTCTATATCATAGTATGTTCATATTGTCCAGAAATTGAGTCCCACCTATTTCTTAAGTCCGTCTAAACTTTATATTAAGTAAATAATCAAACTTAACAAATAATTATTATAAAACTATAACACTTGTGTAAAACTTCTTATTTTAAGCATATTGGTCATATGGTAGACATCATTTTGTTCCCATAAAAAAATAATCTTGTGTATGTACATACATGGTTTTTACTTTGTAAATTTCCAGAAAAAAATAAAAACCTAGGTTAGTGAATTACATTAATGTATACAAGTAGATAATTTAGTATATGAAGGATTGAATATAAAATACTGTTAAATAGACCTTAAAGTGGATGAAGTTTAGGATGATGAACACAAGATTATAAACCTTCAACCAGCTTTCCTAAATCAAAACCCTAATCAAGAAAACCCTAAATATGTTTTCTTGATTAATCCTTGTTAAACCCGAATCCAAGCTTGAAATAACCTTGAGTAACCTTAGATGATCTTAGAATGAACACTTGAACACTTGGAATGCCTTGGATACAAAATTAAAATGAAGCCCTAAATGCTTTAAGGTTGGCCGTGGGTTTTGGTATGGTTGAGAGAGAGTTTTTGGTTAGTTTACTTGCAAGAGTGAAGTGTATGTGTAAATGTACATAAGACTTTCCTTTTATGGCATCTTGGAAACCTTAAACCACTTGAAATGAAACCATGGGATGCTAGTGGTTTGAGTACAAGGTGTAAGAGGCTTCTCCTCCTCCCTATGTCAATACTTGGCTGAAATGAGGGTCTAGGGTACAATGACAAGCCAATTTATGGAAGAGTGGGATTTAGGGTACATAAGTGTAAGGTTTAACATGTGTAAAATAGGAGTTAGTGGGAGTTTTGTATTTATTTCTTGTATAAACACTTCATATCCGGCCATATGTAGTATAACATGATAAAATGAATTAATTTTTGTGTATTGGGTATAAAAGTGGGTATTTGTTTGAGTGTAGATGGGTATTGGTGCTTCCCGGGCATGTACCGAATGTAATTTATTGTGTAAAACGTAAGCGTATTTTCGGTAACCAACCAAAAAAAATTTTGAAAAGTTATAAAATTATACTCATAATAATCATATAACCTTGGTTGATGTAAACTTTATTTGTTTGGTATGATTATATTGAACGTGATTTTTAGTTTACGCGATTTTAACTATAGATAATAATTAAAAGCGAACGCGTTTAAAACTTGTAAAAAATATAATGGAAATAATTAAAGTCATAAAATAACTCTGATAATGAGATATGATTAACATATTCTGCTTGCTTATTTTTGTCCTTAAGTGATTTTTAGATATAGCTTATTACCTGTCTTAGCTTAATTCTCTTTGTGGTTTGCTTTTTAGTGCTTAATTTGCTAAACAGCTAGCATATTTAAGGCTTAGTATAGTTTTGCTTATCTTGTCCTTTAACAGCTTATTCTGTGCTTATTTTTTATTTATAAAAAAGTACTTTTGTAAAAATTGCTTATTTAGTGTTTCTCTAAAAAGTTGTAAAAAAAATGGAAAACATAACGTTTGGATCTATAGATAAGTCCAATGTGAGAAAGGACTCGAATCCCTGGGGCTATACCTTATCACCCAAACGTTTTTTTTCACAACACACACTCTATCACTTGCCCTGAGGTCTTTTTCGGTTTATCTTTGCACAATTAATTCTTTATAGTAGTTTTAGCCCGTTTGGTTTATAAGCTGTTTTTGGCTTATTTCATAGCTTATTGGATAAGCGGTTTTCCCTAGCTTATTTTTATTAGATTCCTCATTGTTTAATGCACTTTTGCTAATTTTTTTAGAATTTTTATAATTAATTTTGTATTTTTAAACATTTAATTTTATTAAAATAGTTTTTAATTCATTAAAAATTATAAAAAAGTCAAAAAAATATAATTCTTTTTTAGAAAATCTTCTTTTAACATATAGAACCTAGAAAAATTAGATTTACTTTCGTAGGGTTAAAATTTCAAAATTTGTTTTTTTAAAGAACGGGATTGAATACCGTTCACGTTTTTAGTGTTTTCAAGCCCAAATCACCTTCGTTTTTGGTCTAGTTTTTTTTCTATCTTTTTAGTCAATTAAGACTTATAAAAACTAAAAAGATCATTTTAGGACTTAATTTTGATAATTTAGGGTTTTGGAGGTCCGTTAGGATACTTCGTTTTGTCGTTTTTAGTTAAAATTGTCTTACTGTGTGTTTGTTTTTTAGTTTTTGCCTTAATTTTCTGTAGTTTTTGATTACCAAACATAATCTTTTTGTTGTTCCATTCAAAGGATCGTATTCTCAAAAAACGCCTCTCGACTTTCATTGAGTTCTCGTTGGATACGACGAGAATCATACTCCCGGATTACTATAATTGAGATTTTTTTATTCTTATCCTCTTATTTATATATTTATAAGTATTTTATATGTATATTTATATTTACAAAGGGTATAATCAGAACCAATCAGTTTTTGGCGCCGTTGCTGGGGAGGATTGTATACGATTGTTGAGCCGTTTGACAATTTGTGTTTGAAGATCCTTCCGTGTGAAGTTATTTTGTTTATTTTCATATAAAAAATACAAAAAAAAAATTCTTTTATTAGTATATATAATATAAAAATATAAAAAAAAATCAAAAATAAAAAAATTTGTCCATAAAAAAAATTCACCATCAATATAATACTTTCAATTGAAGTATTATCATTAATAAGTTCCCGAACCAAAGATCAAAAACTTACCTTTTGTGTCTCTCGCGAGGTATGGCTCACCTTTGAAAGTTAATCAATCTTATAAGAGTGTGGTATAAGGCGGGTTATTCCTAGGACTACGACCTAAAGGAGAAATGTTTTTTAATAGCTTCTGCGTCAATCCTACTTCTCGCTCCTCTTTGTGTGTTTTCTCTTTGAAGAGTTACGAAAAGCGAGTTGTTATTAGGTTTAAGTGTTCTTTATCTTCATTTGTCCGTTATTAAAATGACATTGTGAATACATTGTGAAAAATAGCCATAAAAAAATATTGATAAAAAATAGTAACAATTTTTCTTTTTACATTTTGTGCAGGCGCACTCGTTCTCAATCTCGTCATTTCTAACCGTCAACAACAACAGTCCTATCCGACTTTGGTTGAACCATTTATTCTTGTGGAACCAATGAATATCCAGCTCCCCCGTAGTTACGATGAAACGAAATCGTATATGGCTCGATTGCTCGAAGCACCCACGAGGAAGTTATACGAGGATGCTCTCTATCGTTGTTCCCGAGATCACCCGCGAGCAACTTGGAGCTTAAGCACGGTTTGCTTAGCCCCTCGTTCATAACAATACAATTTTTGGACTGGACAAAGAAGACCCTCATGCTCACATCGTTATTTCAACAAGATCACTTCTACGATGAAGTTCTCTCGAAACGTCCCGAGCTATGTCGGTTGTTATGCTATATGCTTTCCCATTTTTCCATCGAGGGTTGCCGCCGGATTTGGCTTGAAAAGAACACCCTCGATCGATTCTCTCATGGGATGTCTGTTTTGAAATTCCATCAACAAATTCATTCCCCTCCTTCTAAAATAACAAATTTTCGAATTAAAATCACGAGATTTCACAAGATTTGATTGAAACATTTTACAATGCATTGGACCGATTTCAACGAGATCTCTTTCGGCATGCCACATCATGGGATTTTCGGTAGTTACATCAACTCTTTACTTTCTATAATGCTTTAAACTCTAATGATTCAAGTTCATTGAAATTTCGCAGCGGTGGTAATGTTTGGATAAAATGCCCGTGATTGCCTAAGAATCAGCGAGAGCAAATCCAAAGTTCGTAATTCACGTAAAAAACCGGTTGTTGCAAAAGTGAGTTCGAGCTCTTCTACCCACGGAAATTTCTCCCGACTGTTGCTCGGGATGAACTTAAAAGGATATGGTGTAAGCTTTAATTCTCGATAAGAAAAATCCAAACCCAAAGCCCCGCTCCGTGAAAGCGGCTCGAGGAAAGTGGGGTTTACTTACGGGGTGGCTCATTTCTTTCCGAAATTGTCCGCCACCGATGGCATCGTTTATCTTGACAATATTTAAGAGTTATGTTCTCTCAAGCCGCCGCAGCTAATTTTATCAAGGATAATACCAGTCTATCGTAGCCCCGCTGGGTAATCATAATTCGAGCCTCCCGGTTTTCCTTCCGTTCAACAAAACCAAGGAAAATAAACAAAAACCGTTACAACCAGAACCGGGGGGACTACTTACAAAACAGGCTAAATTTATCGACCCCGATTATCCAACCCCCGGTTTCACCAAGCTCCACTTACCAAGCTCTGGCTCTGCCAAACACAAGGTATGCTCGAAGGATGATTCAAATATACATCAAAGCTATGATGCGGTTGTAAGAAAATATGCAAAACCAAACCCAAAAACATGCAAAATCAAAGACAATTTTAATACCGATTTGCTTTACCAAGTTCATGAATTCCCAATTACGCTTCTACTTCTTGTTAAGGGACACTTCTAGTAATACCATCACGCAGTGATCGTTTCTAACCCGTAAGGTTTAGACTTGAAGGGTATTACACAGCGAAGCGATGTCGCTATCAAAGGACCCATTGTTTCTTACTAATTCTATCTTCTTCTCCTAAAGTAGTGGAACGTGATACCGAGGGTGACAAAGGATACGGTTTTGCCCTCTTACTAATATCTCGGAAAGGTACCAAAGACGTCCAACCTCTGGTTGTCCAAGTTTAACCTCTTGTACCAAATTCTGAGCCCGTTGTTGCTCCCATTAGTGCTCTGATGCCTAACCAGAAATCATCAATTCCATATCCTTTGAGACGTAATGATGAAAGGCGCCATGAAAAAGCTAACGTCCAGATTGTGAGAAATTCTACGAAGTCCTTTAAAGATTTTAGTTTCGAAATTAGCCTCAGGATGTGTTGATTCTTATGCTAAATTTGCCTCGACTCTCTTAAAGATTATTGGAAAGCAAAGAAAAAATTTTAGTGAAATGGCTATGAACTTCATTGATTGAGATTTTTCGGTGGTTGTCCTTCTCAACGACAAGGTTACTCGAAAAAACTTGGAGACCCGCTATTTCTCATACCGTGTGATTTCTCTCGGAATGGATGAGAGCTTAGCTTGGACCGTCTTGGCGCCTAGCATAATCTCATGCATTACCATGTAGTAAAAGCTTTCTCTTCCGGAAACTCACTCTTATTGTATGACTGCCTGAAACTTGGTGGACTATGAATACCCAATCCGATCGGTATCGCCGAAGATATCGACGTAAAAGTAGGAAAGTTCCAATTCCCGACCGACTTTGTAGTAGTAGACTTTGATGCCGATCCTCGAAGGCTTCCCCTAATTCTTCTAGAGATCCTTCTTAAAAATCCGGACGTACTTGTTGATTGTGTTTTTAGGAGTACGAAGGAGAATTAACTCTTCGTGTTGGAAAAGAAGCCGTAACATTCAATCTTGACCAAACTTCGAGATACTCCTCTAATTACGATGATATGACGGCAAACCGAATCGACGTCATTGAAATGGCTTGTGAGGAGTATTCTCAAGAAGTTCTCGGTTTCTCCGATGTGATCGCAAGTGGCAATCCCACTCCTTATTATGACCCGATCGTTTCTACCTCTTCTCTGACTCTCACTCCCTTCGGGGATAGTGATTTTCTTCTCGAGGAAGTCGATGCTTTCCTCGCTCTTGAAGATGATCCAACTTCACCGGAAGTTGATGACTCTTACTATGACCCGGAGGGGGATATTCTTCTTCTTGAATCATTTCTCAATGATGATCCATCACCCCCTCCCAACCAAGGAAATTATTTGCCTGAAATTCGAAAAGAACTTAAAGTTTGTGAAGCTAAAACTGATAAATCTTCAATTGATGAACCTCCCGAAGTCGAACTCAAGGACTTACCTCCTCATCTCGAATACGCATTTTTGGAAGGTGACAACAAGTTGCCCATCATAATTGCTAAAGACTTGAGTGTCGAGGAAAAAGCCGCTCTCATAAAGGTTTTGAAGTCACACAAGCGAGCCATCGCTTGGAAACTCTCTGACATCAAGGGTATTAACCCGGAATTTTGTACTCACAAGATTCTTATGGAAGAGGACTACAAACCGGTGGTTCAACACCAAAGACGAGTGAATCCAAAGATCCACGATGTCATCAAAAAGGAGGTTGAAAAACTTCTTGACGCCGGATTAATTTACCCGATCTTGGATAGTCCTTGGGTAAGCCCCGTACATTGCGTACCGAAAAAGGGTGGCTTTACCGTTGTTGAAAATGATGAAAATGAGTTAATTCCGACTTTATTGGTTACAGGGTGGCGTGTATGCATTGACTACCGAAAGTTAAATGAAGCCACCCGTAAAGACCATTTTCCACTTCCCTTTACTACCGTTTATGGATTAAATGCTCGAGAGATTAGCAGGAAACAAGTACTATTACTTTCTCGATGGTTTTCTTCTTTCTCGGATACTTTCAATTTCCCAACGACCCTCTTGATTCAAGAAAAGACAACATTCACAATGGTCCTTAACGGAACGATGTCGCCTACCGTCGCATGCCTTTTTCTGGCTTATTCAATGCATCGTGCACGTTCCACATAAGGTGTAAGAAGGCCTATCTTTCCATGATATGATCAAAAAAACGTGGAATTCTTCATGACACACTGTTCAGTCCATTGGGAATTCATTTAAAAATTGCCTCTCTCAGTGTAGACAAGATGCCTTCAAAGGTGCGAATACATAAATCCTTGTCTAATTGGGAAAAGAGTTCAATATATGGTTAAGGAAGGCATTGTCCTTGTCCATAAGATCTCCAAAAAGGGATTTGAGGTGGATAAAGCCCAAATTCGATGTGATTGCTAAATACCCTCATCACCACTATCAAGGTTCGGAAAGTTTTCTCCTACTCTTTCATCGGTCATAGCCTAGGCTGTTTCCTAACCCGACGGTTTCATTACGGATTTTTTCCAAAATTTCCCGACCGATGACTCATCTTCTGAGAAAAATACTTATCGTCCATCTTCTCTCTGAATTATTCATAGCTTTTGAAGACATAAAAAGAAAAAACATACTAAAAGCTCCAGACTTGATTGCCCCGACTGGGACCTACCCTTTGAGCTTATGTGCTATGCAAGCGAACTATGCTTTAGGTGAAAGTCTTGGGGGCATCGGTCATGAAAATTCTTAGTCTATACACTATGCTATTAAAACAATGAACGAGGCGGAATCGCATTACACCACGACGGAGAAAGAAATGTTAGTCGTGGTGTATGCCTTTGAAAAATTCCGGTCTTACCTCATCTTGAACAAATGCATAGTGTATACGGATCACTCCTCCCTAAAATATCTCTTTGCTAAAAAAGATTCCAAGGCGAGATTGCTCCGGTGGGTTCTCCTCCTTTAAGAGTTTACATTTTAAGTAATTGACACAAAAGGAGACGAGAATCTCGCAGCCGATCATCTTTCCCGATTAGAAAATCCGTATGAAAATGTGCTCGACCCAAAGGAGGTAAATGAAAAGTTTCCTCTTGAGACACTCAATATGGTGACTTCTCATAGTGAC
This sequence comes from Tanacetum coccineum, assembly GCA_026074375.1. Classification (NCBI taxonomy): domain Eukaryota; kingdom Viridiplantae; phylum Streptophyta; class Magnoliopsida; order Asterales; family Asteraceae; genus Tanacetum; species Tanacetum coccineum. The sequence goes on along the minus strand of BQNB010019924.1, from coordinate 54,436 downwards.
TCAAGGACCCCGTGGTTTGCCGATTATGCAAATTACCATGCGAGGAATTTCATTGTTAAATGGGTGTCGTCCCAACAAAAGAACAAGTTTTTCAAGGATGTTAAACACTACTTTTGGGACGACCCCTATTTGTTCAAAATATGTGCGAATCAAATGATCCAGCGGTGTGTTGCAGGCCAAGAAGTTGTTGACATCCTCACAGCTTGCCATAATGGACCCACCAGGGGACATTACGTTGCCAACTACACGGCCAAAAAAGTTTTTGACTCAGGATTTTATTGGCCCACGATTTATAAAGATGCCCATGACTTGGTCACCCAATGTGATACTTGTCAGCGTCAAGGAAAAATTTCGCAGCGTGATGAAATGCCTCAAAATTCCATCCAAGTTTGCGAAATCTTTGACGTATGGGGCATAGATTTCATGGGGCCATTCCCATCTTCACGAGGGAACAAATATATACTCGTGGTAGTTGACTACTTGTCAAAATGGGTTAAAGCAAAAGTGTTCCACATAAACGACGCCCGAGTTGTTTGCAAATTTCTTAAATCTCTCTTCGCCTGATTCGGTGCCCCTCGTGCTATCATAAGTGATCGCGGAACCCATTTTTGCAATGACCAGTTTGCAAAGGTCATGCTTAAATATGGAGTTACTCACAGTCTCTCCACCGTGTATCACCCACAAACAAGTAGGAAAGTTAAGGTATCCAATCATGGCTTGAAACGAATTCTTAAAAAGACTGTGGGCAAGAACCGTGCATCTTGGTCGGATAAATTAGATGACGCACTTTGGGCCTTCTGCACGGCTCACAAAACACCCATCGGGTGTACCCCATACAAGCTCGTGTACGGAAAGGCATGTCATCTATCGATCGAGTTCGAGCACAAAGCCTACTGGGCCTTAAAACATGCAAACTTTGACCTTGAGACCGCGAGTGATCACCCTAAAGTTCAAATCAATGAACTAAATAAACTTCATGATCATGCCTATGAGAACCCTTTGATCTATAAAGAGAAAACAAAGAGGATCCATGACTCAAAGATCAAAAACCGCATTTTTAACGTCGGTGATCAAGTCCTCCTCTTTAACTCTAGATTGAAGATGTTCTCGGGCAAATTAAAATCCTATTGGTCCGGACCGTTCACTATTGCCCATGTTCCTTTCCAAAGGCATTTGAGTTTATCTCAAAACTCAATGCCGAAAACATCAAGGTGAACGGTCATAGATTAGTACTGACTTTGAGTTTTGGAGGGGACATACCAAAATTGGTTGTCCCAGATCTCCAAACCTTCCCTAAGGATAAATGAATTTGGAGATTGGGTCAAGCTTAGTGACCCTAAACAAGCGCTTCGTGGGACGCACCCCATGCTTATCCTTAGTTATATTATGTAGTAATGAATAAGTGTTTTTTGTTGTGATGAGGCTCGCCTCTACCTTTCTCGTTTGCTTGTGTTTTTTGTGATTGTCCAGGATTATCTCAGATTTTTGAAGCCTCTTGTGCTCGCGGTTTTGTCCTTCGATCACAAGAGCTTCAAATCCTCAGCTTAATTTGGGAAATCTAGTATCCTAATCTAATCGACTAACGTTTATATTTAAGCATAATTAATAAACGGCTTAGGATTTGCGTAGAAACCCTTCTTAAAACATTGAGGACAATGTTTAATTCTAGTATGGGGGGATCTATTGATTTGATTATGCCTACAGCCGTTGTTTTCGCGTAATCCCGTTTTTACCACTAAAATTTTAAAAAAATGAAAAAATTTAAAAATTTTCAAACATAAAATAAGTGTTTTGTCACAATTTTGACTTTCTTGCTGGGTAGAATAAGAGTAAATTTTGACCCTATCGAGCGTGTTGAGCTCTAGCTTGCTCCTTAACTTCTAGGCTAAGCGTTCGTGAAAATTCGCGAAGAACGAAAAATGATAGAGTTAAGTATGAGTTGGATGCTAAACAAGGATTATTTGGAAATATTACAAGATCATGTGTGTAATTTGTAGCTTTTTCTCCCATAAGCTTCTAACCGGATTAATATACGTGTTATTTTTGGAGATTAAACTTAAATCAACAATTTTGATGTAGTATATAGCAAAAAATTTAGTCTTAGTTCAAACTTATACTTGAATTTTTCAAAAAGAAGTCTTCTCTATATATAAAAAAATATAAAAAATAATAAGTAATAAATATAATATATGGGATGATAAAAGTTTACTACCTCTTGCCGGCTCACAACTGATGTGGTAGTCTTCTAAAGAAAGCCCATAGTAAGAATAAAATCAGAGACTGATGCTGCATCTTGCCGGCTCACAACCGATGTTGCAGCCTTCTAAAAGGTCGAGGGTTACAATTACATAAATGTTTAATAGTTAAGTGTGAATTAATAAATAGATCTCTTTTTGTTAAATTTAAATATGCTTTTGAACTTTGACTATTTTATTTTATAAGCTATGTATAAACGAGAAACCTGAGAATTTTTGAAACCTAAGGTCCGTAAGTCCCGATACTAGTCTCTGTGGGGTGTCAAAAGCCTGGTGTAGGTCCAAAGTCTTGGATCTGTTTAGCCTTTAGTAAGACAATGGCTAACTTGAATAAATCCAAATCAACTATATGAGAGACAATGACTATGAATACTATGTGTTAATACAGAATCTTAACACAAGTACTAAGAAGAACACAATGTAAAACTTTGCTATTTGCTATTAATCACCTAATAGAATTTCAATTACCAATCCTCATACTAAACATTATGTCGAAGGGTTCCATTTATACACAAGGAAACCCTAATGGGCGTTACAAAGTTGAAAGGAAAATGCATATCCCTTCCTAAGATATCTCTAAGATAACATTTATAACATTCTGTTACATAAAACAACTTAAACTAGACAAGGCCAATACTAAACTAAGTACTAGCAGACTTAACTTAGTACTGGGCAAGACTTAACTATGTCGACCAAGACCTTAACTACTATAACTACCATGACTTAAGACCAGTTACAATAATTTCCTAACAAACCTCACCCTAACTGAACATCACTTGTGATCTTCAAGTTTCATTTGAGTGTCTTCATTAAAAGCTTCTTGAGGATTTTTTATGAGCATTAATCTTTGGAATTATTCTTGAACTGCAACCCTTTGAATTAATCGCTACCTGATCTTTGCAACAACTAATCTTCTAGATATCATAATCAGCACTTCACAGCAACAAGTCATATCTCTTTAGCAACACTTGAATAAGCAGCAACATTGACTATATGTACATCAAATCATAAAGTTTCAGTCTATTCTCAGCACTTCTAGGTGTGTTAACTACTGGATAGAGGTGAATCATTGAAAATTTAATAGATTTAATATCTCTTTACCAGTTAGCATTAACTCTGAGTACACAATGTTTGGTTTAAAAACCATGGTACATTGATAACCCTATCAACTTTTAGTACAATGAAACATGGTGAGTTGAAATACCAATATTTTTAGCAAACATAAGCTATCAACCGGATTTGAATTAAGCCTTTACCAAGTAACCGTTTCTACTTGGGCTAACTATCCTTTAGAGGAATCATGGCATCAACCCTGGTGGACTAGTAAACTAGTTCAACTATTGAAACAGAATCATTGGGAAAGTTTGTGATACATCCAGTTTTTGGTAAACTGACAACATATAAATGGATATCCACAGCCTTTACCCATAAGCCATAAACTTGTGGCTAGCCAACTCTTTAACAAACATAACCTGGTGTAGTAATTGATAACCATATAATTTTTGGCAAATTGTCAGCCATAAACGGATTTGAGAAGTCTTTACCAAGAGCCGTTTGCTCCTGGACTAGCCAGTCCTTATGCCTATTAAGCATGGTGAACTGACAACCATTTGTTGTGTGGTGGTTAGCCAACACCCAAACCCTTCTCTCTTCCACTATAGTTTACAACTTCCAACATATGTTCACATCTACTGAAAACACCATCATTTTCTAACACCAACAAGCCCAGCTATGCTTCCCATCAATTTTAAAATGTATAACAATCCTCATTCATCTTTCCATCCAGAAGCTTCATTTTCAGCATAATTTGACATACATTAGCTGATAAAGGATATTTTCATTCTGCTAACAAATAAATATTAGCTGAGTCTAGGTTCAAACAATGCACTCTGCAGGTTTCATAGTATCTCCAACTTAGTATCTTTTGTTGACCTGGTAAGCTCCAAACTAAATCAGTACTATAAGGGGGGGGGTGAGGTGCAATCAAACATTGTCTTTAAGTTTTCCCAAAACTCACTCTCATAATCATCTGTGGACCCCCATGTACCATATCTCTTCCACAATCCCTACAATTCTGTAAATCTTCTCATAAAATATCTTTAAGCACGGCTCTCCAGCTCATAATAAATGTTGAGGTAATGGGGAGTATAAATAAAAATTGTTGTGATGGATTTGAAGTTTTGTATGTACCTTATCAAACCATTTTCCCTTACTTATTTTGAAATACACCATTTCTTGCTTGCTTGATGATCTTATATCTATGCTATACTAGGATTTTAACCTACAAGAATAGGATGATAATTGGAACATTTGTACCTGAAGAAGATCTATCTTCTTCACTAGCTACATCTAATCTTTTTCAGCTATCATCCCTTATAAGTTGTAACCCTTTCCTTGCTATCTGTTTCCTTCTTTTTCCCATTTTCTTTACAGGCTCTTTTTCCTTTTCTTCTGTAGATTATGCATCTTTATCATCAATCTTTTGTCTTTTAATTAGTTTTTTGTCTGTAAGAGAAAAGGTGGAGGTTAGATCTCATCAACCAAAATCTTTTCTACATCAGCTTTGTAGCTTTAAGACTCATAGGAACAAAAGTATCAACTTGCTTAACCAGCTTATCAAATTCTTCTTTAATCTCCTCAAACGTTCAACTTCTTCAACTGAGTAATCTTCCCATGTTCCTTGATTTCTTCGAATAATTTGACATTAAATCCTCCACTGTGACTGAGTCATAGGCGTACTGTCTTTTTTCTTTTGCCTTTTCATCTGCAAAGTATTTTCTTTCTTTGATTTACCAATCCCGACCATTCCTCTTTGCAAAGTCTTCTTCAGACATATCTTTTGCTATAACACTTTTTGCTAACTCTGCATTTGCCTCAAGCTTAGCTCTAATAGCATCCCAATCTTCTTCAAGTAAAAATGTTTAGCTTCATACTAACTTGAGCTTTTCTTTGCTTTTGTTGCTCAGTTAACTCTTTTTCTTCTACCAATCTTTTAGCCAATAAAGCATCCAAATGAACTTGTTTGGCAGTTTTTTCTTCCTCTAGATTTTGCAATCTTATGGCTTCTGCAAGACTAGCTTCTTCTTGTTGAATTTGTTCTTTAGTTCTTTTGAGAGCTTGAGTCTCTTCAACAATCATTTGAGCTTTTCCTTCCTTTTAGCCTCTATCAGAACTAACTGGTCCACTACCAGTACTAAATCCTAAGCCACCAATATTAACTTCTTCAAAGCCAGTACTAATGTCTTCAAAGTCTTTTCCCTTGAACTCTTTTCTCCTCTTCTATCTTTTACCCTTATCAACTAATTTTGACCTCTAAGAAGCAACCTTTGACATAGTTTTAGCTGCTTCCAAGGTTGTAGGGCTGATTTCTTCTTCCCGAGCCTCTCCTGAAGGTTTAGTAGGAGTAACAAAAGAAACTAATTTCATCATCATTCACTTAAATATCCTCTCCCCCTAAATCTCTGGTTTCTATTCAACCCTCTATGTAGTTAGAACCACATTTCTTCTTTTGAGAATATTTTCCAATTTCTTGACCTTCTTTACCAACTTTACAATGGCTTTCCCCATGGTCTGCTTAGTCTGCTTGAGCTCTGTCTCCAATCTATCAACCTTTGTGATCAAAGTGGGAACCATATGAAGAAGGTCTTCCGCTGTCAAAAATCTTGCCTCTGGCACATGAGGGTGAGAAGGATACTGAGATTGTGGAGCTTTAGGTTCCTGTCTTGGTGAGAGTTGTTGGTGTTCATTGATGGATTGGTCAAAAGGTGTCTCAGTGGGTTCATTGTCAGGTTCAGGTGAAAGTGATGTCGGGTGAGTTGTTGGTTCAGGTACAGGTGTAGGGTGAGATGTTGATGGTAATGGTTCAGAAGATGATGGTTGATCCTCAGCTTGATCTGCTGGTCCTGCACTTTGATCAACAACATGCAACATAACAGGCAATAAAGGTCTTGGTACCCCCCTAAAACCCCTTTTCATGTTTCTAAAAATCTTTTTGGTCAAGGCCACAACCAAATAAGGGTGTTTATTCTCAGTTTGTATTTCCAAAATCATTTGTAGAAATCGTGGGTACATCAAAATCTTAGTTTTACTTTTCAAATTAGCCACCATTCCATCAAAAATCAATTTTGAAAAGTTATAAACCCTGCCAATGGAAAGACAAATCAAAGCAGTTGCAATATTACTACCAAAATGGATCCCATCCAACACTTTTTTTTTAAAAAGCGGCCTTATGCAGTGTAAAATATGATGGACAAAAAATTGCCATTGGGGTGTGAAAAAGCTTTTCCAAAAAGTAAAAGAACCATCAGTTGGATACCTTATATTCCCCATTCCCTCAAAAATCTTAGTATTTGGCAACATAGAAATCCCTGAAGCATCTGCTAATTGAAGCTTACTTCGAACAGATGCCTCAGTGATTGTATACTCAAGAGTATCTATGTGTGCACTTAAAATCTAAGAGTCCCAATCACTAGATTGAGGCAGTTGCAGTCTGCCAAAACTGTTTGACTAGGGAGTCATGGTAGTAGGATTGCGAGTTAAGGCATACCTGATATGCGATCCTTTTAAGAAGTCTACTATCTCTACAAACCCTGCACTTTCTTTAGGTTTCTTTAAGAATCCCACTTGGTTATGCTTGTCGCAGTATTTCATGGAAGCCATTGTAGGAAAAAGGCTATGATCGTTGGTGATTATCAACTGGGTTTGACTCGTTTTGGTAACTTAGTATTGATTATAGCTGCTAATTGAATTTATATGCGAATAAGAATGAATTTCAATTGTTCCTCCGAGAAAATAGGCTCTTTTTAATGAAGAAAACTATTTTGGGTGAGATAAAACAGTAAATATCTAATTTGTATCACTATCCGCTTAAATATCCCCGCAATTTGCTATAACGGTCATATTTAGTGAAAAGTCAAAGTTGTGAGACCAAACAGTACTAACGACTAGTTACCAGGTTTAATATTGGCCTACCAGACTTAAATCTGGTCAACCAGTATTAACAATTTTATTGTCAAAACTAAACAATAAGCTTACCAAGATTAATATTGGCCTACCAGACTTAAATCTGGTCAACCAGTATTAACAATTTATTGTCAGAACTAACAATAAGCTTGCCAGGATTAACTAGTAAACTACCAGAATTAAAACAGACAATACCAGAATTAACTTTTGCACAACTTCAGTTCAACTTTAATCCATGCTCCAATGCAATCCAAGTATAACCTAAAAACGTTAAGCCATACAAAAAATATACTACAAAACTATGCACAGACACGATTGTACTATATCTAGTATAGTTTAATACCTACTAAAAATAAGATAACCTATCATAATTAATTCTACTAACTAGTATTACTAGGTGACAAACTATACATTTAATCCTCCCTTTAAATTGTAGCTATGGATATATCATACAAATTATTAACCATAAAGAAATTTAAAACTTGGTCTAATCAAAAGCTGTCAATAAGTCAGCTACATGAAGTATGTTTAATTTTCTCCACCCTAAAGAGCTTCTTCTCATAAGAATCATTGTAGAAAATGGGTCTGGCCTCAATGAGCTGTTGTCTGACGTGATACACCGCCGAATCCTGTACAATGCAGATTGTCTTTCATTATCAATGTAATTTTGGTATTCAATGAAATTTAAACCATAGTCCAATATTTGATTCTGAATCACCAAACTTGTCCATAGGCAACTTGCAACAGCTAACATATTCAGCTTGTTGTTTGTAGAATTTAGCCACTATGGATTGTTTCTGAATTGCCGATGAAATTATACTGCTTCCAAGAATTGACAACCACTAGTAGTGTAATTTTCCTGTCAAGGTTAGCCCCAGCAAAGTCCCACATCTGAGAAAAGCTACCATGTCAAAAAGAAGATACTCTAGGATACAAAGCCCAAAGGGGTTTGCCCTTAATGTACTTCTAAAGATTCTTTCACACATTAAGGAGTGCAGTCTTGGGAGTACATGAAAACGATGATCAAGCACATACAGCAAACATTATATACATGCCCTAAGGTAGTTAAAAACATGAGAAGAACCTATATGGAACTGTTAAGTGTACATCCACTTCATCAGCTTCCTCATCTTTTGTGAAATGCCATCTAGTCCCATTGGGTTATTAGCAGTTTTCCACACATTCAAGTCAAACTTTTTCAGCATTTTCTGCAACATACTTGTCTTTGAGAAATTAAAAATGCCATTGGATATTTTGCTGACTTGCAATCAAGGAAGGTATGTAGTTCACCCCATAAAACATATTTGAAATCCGCCTTTCGATCATGCCTTAAAATCATCACACCAAGCTTTCTAGTAGAGCCAAAAATGAAATCATCAACATTGACATGAAAACTACATGATATCCTTCTTGCCTTCTTAATAAATAAAAGTTTTTGTCTATGGTACCAACCTCATGTATCTATGCTTTCTCCTAGAAAGGTTGATAGAAGTAGCATACCAAACTCTAAAGAGCTGATGTAAACCATAAAAAGCTTTGACAACCTTTTATAAAGCCTCTAGTATGATCAAGTCAACAAAACCAGGAGTTAGAAACATACACCTCGTTCATCAATAATCCCATACAAAAATGCACTTTATATCATCCATTTGGTATACTATGAACCCCATAAATGAGGCAAAGGCTAAAAATAACCCGATAGCTTCTATTCTTTCCACAGTGAGGCAAAAACCTCAATCATATTCAATAACCCTCTTCCCTGTCTGAGTGACCTTAGGCCACTAATCTATGCTTAATTCATAACAACTACCCACTTTCCACTTGTTTTTTCTTGTATACCCATTTAGTTCTAATCACGCTTTGCTACCATGAGGTAGATCTACTAGAAATCCATTACCTGTTTTGCAGCCTAAACTATAACAACTCCTCTTGCATAGCTTTCAACCCAACTGTCACTTGTAGAGCTTCAGAAACTTATTTAGTTTCCCTCCTGAGATAAGAAGCAGCAAACTAAACAATGCTGTTGATTTTGTTATTATTCCATTGCTTGCTTTTGAACAGTAACTTAACCAAGTGCATGTTGCTTCTGAAATGTTGCTGCATCTCCTACTTCTCTAGTATGCACAATGACTTAAGATCCACCCAGAATTTGACTTTGTAGTAAATGTTGTGTATCTAAGAGTAGGAAAGGGACTAACCTAACCATTGTTGGTAATTGATGAAATTATTGGACCATACCCCTCTCATCATAAAAGCATCATCAAAAATCGATTGACAGAGGTTTGATAAAGATGTGAGCTCTGGCATATCCGAATCATCTTGATCAGCAGGTTGAGCATCATCTATTCCACTACCAGAATTAACTAAGTTAGTACTGGTAGCTTTGTTCTTAGGTACTTCCCGTAAATGCTTTTGAGCAAGGTCATCCAATTCTCTTCTAAAAAATCTAAGAATTTCAGGAGTATCTATATGAAATGCCAGTATGAAAAAGCATTCCCTTCTCTGTGCTGTGAATGTTTTGAAGTTCTGTCAAAAAACATCTCTTCCTTTGAATTAGTAGAAAGACCTTCCTTTTGGTCCAACTTTTGCTGTAGAATGCCTGAATTGCAGTATGCACAACAATAAGCTCCCATTACTTCATCTATACTGGCTTCCGTCAGAAGCATTTGCATAGGAGCTACGTAAAGTACCTGCACTGTTAGTTACCTCTGAAGTACCTGCATGTGGGTTAGATTGATTGTCCAAAGACACATGAATATAATTCATAGAATCAATGAGATAATCAATATCAAACATCCATCTATACCCTACTCCTTTCACATTAGGTTTTTCTTTAAATAAAGGTTTTACATCAGTATTTTACTTCTTTTCTACCTTTTTGGTTACTAAATTATATACCCTAAAGGCTTTGCTATTTAGTGAGTAACCAACTAAGAAACCCTCATCACACTTTCCATCAAACTTTCTAAGAACACTTAGAGTATCTAAAATGGTAACATGGCACCCAAAAAGGTCTTAAATAAGCTAATAATTGTTGTGACCCAAACAAAGATCTATACGGAGTTTTGTTTTGAGGTTTTGTCACTCTTACCATACCCTAGAAAAAGATATAGCAAGCAATACTAACCAAGCTTCTGCCAAGAAAGTAGATGGTAAGAGTGGAGTACTCTACATGGTTTTAGGCAGCCTTCAATCAGGTCCTGTTCATCATTTATCAGCACCCACCCCATTCCGCTAGGAGTTCTGGCATAGCTATACTCCTATAATTATTCCCTTGTTCCCACAAATTTCAAGCATATCCCTATTTTAAACTCAGTGCCAATACTTATCTAATGATTTAACCCTGTAATTAAGCTGGTTTTCAATTTGTCTAATGAAGTTCTGAAAGATGCCACTAGTTTCATCCTTTGTAGCCAAGAAGAATACCCAACTAAATCTGGTACAATCATTAGTAATTACAAGGCAATAACTTACATGATTAATGCTTTTAACAGAAGTAGGTCCAAAAAGATCTATATGCAAGGTGTGTAATGGCTTAGTGATTGATTTTACTAATTTATCCTTACAGTAGGCCTTGTGTTGCTTACCTTTTTGGCAGGCAACACATGTATGGTCATTTCTAAAAACCTTGGAAGGTAGACCTCTTACAAGGTTTCCCTTAACAAGTTTGTTTAAGTTTTTAAAATTTATATGACCTAACCGTCTGTGCCATAATTTAGATTCATCAGATGTGGCTTTTGCAATCAAACAAGCATAATCTTTTGTAAGAGAAGGTGACTTCATATCAAAACTGTACATATTGTCTTGCCTAGGGACTTTTAGAAGTATCTGATTTTCATCAGGCATCTTAAAGTCAGGAGATACAACAAGACATTCAGTTTCAGTAAAAAGAACCATGTGATGCTTATCACATATTTGTGATATTGAATAAAGATTAAAATGCCCAAGTTCTTTTACAAAAGACACACTATCAAAATCTAAATTACCAACTCTTATCCTGCCTTTACCAGTTATGTAGCCTTTGCTACCTCCAAAGGTAACAGATCCCCCTTTGCATTCTTCAAAATCATCCAGGTGATCCTTGTTACCAGTCATGTGCCCTGAGCATCCACTATCAAATATACCTCTGTCCTCCATGTTCTTGAGTGGATGATCCTGCACATGAAAAAGAGAAATTAGTTTCTCTTAGGGACCCAGGCCTTTTCAGGCTTGGGTCTGCCTTGTGGTCCTTTAACATTTACAGTTCTAACAAAATTGGATCCACTATTATAATTGGAGTTTGGTCTTGTTCTCCTCCAATTATAACATGCTGAGGTCTTAACAGCAGTGCCCCAATTTCCCTTTACAACATGAGAATAAGTCATTCTTGCTGTATTTCTAACAATGGGTCTTCTCACAGGTGAATGTGATGTTGAAAAATGACTTCTTTGATTAAACTTATTCACCTGGGGTCTTACAGGACTAAAACTGTTTGTGTTATTGGTAGGTACTGGTTGTTTAGATCTAACAGTATTAATATTAGTCCTGACAGAATTAACATTTTGCCTAACAGAATTAAGTTGTACTGGTCTAGGTACAAAGTGATTAGCATAATTAACCCTGTTTGCATTGTTCCATACTGGTTTTGCCACCCCGTTACCAGTAGTAAAAACCCTTTGTTTCTTAAGCTCAACCTCTCTTGCCATTTTCTTTTCATAAAAGTCATAATCTTTGATCAAGTGACTTAGGCTTCCATAAACAAAACACTTTTTCTTGATGAAAGAGTAACCTTCTTCTAATTCTCTTTCCATCATTTTATTCCAATTTTTTCCTTTAACTCCAGGTGTCCCTTGATTTTTCATTTGTTGCCTAGGAGTTTTTACGTGTGTTGCACAACTAGGTTCAACTTCTTTTGATTCAGACATAACTTTTTCATTAGTTGTTATAGACTTAGACGTAGACATCTCATTTGGTACACTTATACTTTCTGATTCAGACTCAGAAGAGTGCTCAAAGGGATTTCCAAAAGATCCTTCACTGTCATTTGATTGACAGGTAGAATGCTCAGTGGAATTGTCATCTGAGTCACTAATTTCAGGCTTTTGAGGTCCCTTTTTACCATAAACATACAAAGAATCATCAATTTCCTCTTGTGGTTTAGGAGTATAGTCTCTAGTTAACGATGTGGAACTCCTTTGAAATTATCAGTCTTTGAAAATCTACTATATAAAGGTTTGTTAAGAAAATCTTTTTCTGTACATTGAAACACAGTACGATTCATTTCTTCCTCATAGCTTAAAACCTCTTTGTTTGATTGTATTTCATATCCTAAGCCAAAATTACTATTTGAAGTCATATCGGAATCAACTAGTTTCCAAAGGTTGTTAGAAGAATTTTTCCATGAATCTACTATTTTCTGCAATTGTTCCTTTTCTTTTACAGCTTTCATTCCTATTCTCCTATATCTTTTAAGCTTTTCATCTTTTGCATATATTTCATTTGCTTAAAATGTAAGCTGTTCATTTAGAGATAATTGCTGCTTTTGAAAAGTAACAATTTGAGCTTCTAATTTCTTAACAGCTAGAGTATAGGCAAGTATTTTTGCTTCTTGTTCACCGAACTGATTCATTTGTTCATCACATAGTGTTTTAAGCTTATTATATAAATCAATGCAAGTTTTAAAATATAATGATACCTCAGTATTTGAGTTGATTGCCATTAGTGCATGATTTGTCTCTTCTTCCTCTACTGTACGTTCTCCCTAATTGACAACACCATCATCCATAGTCAGCAAACAGTTCGCTGATTTTGCCTCTTTCTTTCCAGTTCCTTGATCTTGATAATAAGGTCTATATTCTTTCCCATCAGTTGTCCATTGGATGGGCCTATTCTCTGCAAAATGGACCAGTGTTGTGACATTTGAAAACATTCAAGCTTCTTTTTTGTCAAAACCAACAAGGTTTTGTTTCATCATCCGGACTCTCATTTCAGTCTTTTTGTTAAAACTTCTTCATTCGAATAGCAATTCATTAGCATCTGCCTGTTTATGTCCATCTCCTTCAATGTCTGTATCATCAATTTGTTCAATACCCGCCTCCCACTTTACATAAAGCAAGCCAAATCTTCAGATTGTTAGAAAGAGTGAATAAATAACTTCATCAGCAAAACCTAGCAAGGTAACTTCTTTGTCTTGGGGAAAATTGTTTGAAGAAGTAGGAGTACAAGTACTGTAGGCACCAATATGACCATATTTAACCTTGTTAGTGAATTTCCACTACTATCACCAGTATCCTCTAACTCATAGTCTTTAGGCACACTCCTTGCTGTGGATTTCAAATCCGAATCATCATCATCCGACACCTCATATTCCACTTGTTCCCAGTATATCATCATCCTTTCCATTTCCTTCTCTTTATCAGTTAGCTGGTACTCCTGAAATTTCCCAGGGTATCTAGTAACCACCCCGTTCTTTGTCACAGTTGTCACTATTTTCTCCACTTCTCTTCCCTCTGCTAATTCTATAGTCAGTCTTTCTTCCACCCTGCATGGGTACATAGAAATTGGTATGCGGATCTTGCGGCTAATTTGGTTTACCCATGCTCGTGTCCCCAGTTTGTAATATCCCCTACGTCCTGTCGCAATTGCGACTCCCATACGAAACTTCTTAGGAGGAAAAGGAGACATAGCTAATTTAACAAGAAGGAATGAGGCACACTAAATCAGGTAAAGGCAATCAAAATAGCTAAAGAAATCAACAAAATTAAGAAATAACATCATACTATTAAGGGAAAAACACATACTAGATATACTACTAAACGCTTAAGCCCTAACATGCATCTACGTGAAGGACTCCTAGGTTATAGTCTAGGCTCAACCACCTACTTCTCTATAACCTGGCTCTGATACCAATCTGTCACACCCTGCCAAGGCGGAAGCACGAGGTGTAACTTCATGGATATCGTTACAACACAATGGCGTCTACTATAGAGATACTAAAAGGAAAAGAAAATAATCACATGGGACACTATGTGTCATAACAATACCCAACACAAGATAAAGGAGTCTTGCATTATTAAGTAATGTCATACACGCAAAAGCATAAACCAACATAAAAGTAAATCAATCCCAAACTTAAATTATCCAGCAGAACATAAGTCTAAATCGAAAGAACAAATAAGAAGAACTCCACAAGCCAATCCTAAGGTCTCTCTATCCACTTCTCCTAGCATCATTAGTCTCAAACTGAATACCTGAAAATGATGCTCAAAAACGTCAACATAAAGTTGGTGAGAGTCATAGGTTTAAGACACGATATAAATCCAATTAAATCATTACTGTGATAAATAAAAACACTGCATGACAATAAATGGACTACCATATAAGCTATCATACAAACCAAATCAAATCCAATCCAAAACAATACCATTCACACGATTACGAGACGTCTCTATCGCAGAACTACTCCAATTGATCACTAAGCCATGGAGCATACCACAAAACCCACTCCAATTGATCACTAAGCCATGGAGCGATCAAAGCCCAACCCGGCTCCAATTGACACATCACAATTATACATTTAGCCTTAACATAATAGCAACGTAAATGTCCATGCATTTTAGACAAACCAGTTATCACAGTATAACCAAATTCATTTCATCTCTTCAAACATTTGGCTTCATTTTCACCCCAATAAAATCATAAGAAAGAGGGGCTATGAAACTCACCTGATCGCGCAGCTACAAGTAACACAAACTCCTTCCTTAAACTATACATAATAAAAGCTCATGTACATCGGTAGCTAAACGCTTAATCCAATATAACAACCCTAATGATGGACTAATATCATCTATACTATATGTAAAGACTCTCTACCATCATTTTATATCTTCATTTTATCTTTTATTTACTTTTTACTTTTATTTTAAACACTTACAACTTTCTGCTCAAATGCAGAATTTTTACCCAACTTGCACGACCCAAAACCCATACCAAAACGCATCCATAATTCCCACCAAAATTCACACATGACCCCACATGTGTATATTAAGTTCCCTCAGAAGCCCATGCATCCATTCAATGCATAAGTATACCTTTGAAAATCAAACTTACAAACTGGTCACTTTCGGATCTGATTGCACACTAAAAAGTTTCGACTTCAAAACCCAACTTAAAATTAATTTTAGCCTTAGCCCTTTTAGGGTTTCTTAATAGACATATGAAAGTTACTTTCTGTAAAAGGGATTAATTTAAAACACTTCTTAAGTAGGGTTTTCACCTCACTTAAGTTGACTCAAAATTCGTCTGAAAACACAGTTTTGACAACGAATCTTGTAACCATTATTTAATTGACTTCCCGACCTCAAAAACTGTTGAGGCCGGATTTTTGAGAAGATATCAAATGCTACAGTTTAAAAAAAAGAATAATGTCATTTGCATTTTCCATCATGGAGAAAAACGTCAATCAATCTGACCTAAATTTTGCTCATCAATATAACATCAATCCATGCAAACCCTAACCTAAAATTGCATGGATTCCTTCCTAATTCAAATCTAATTACCATATTAACATTAATTACATAATAAATCTGTATTTTTATTAAACCTAAATCCATCATAATTAAGCTATAAAATTTAAGAGAATTAAAGAGGTTTAATGTATTTACCTTTGATTACAAGCACCTAAACAAACACTCTTGATTGATTCTTGGACCTAGCTCTTGAAAATGATTTTCCTAGGGTTCTTGGGATGTCTATGGTTCGGCACACAAGAGGAGGAAGGAAAAAGATGACTAAAATTTGGGTTTAGGGTTTTTATTAGGTTTACATCATAATATACTAAAAAAAACTTTTTTTTCTTCTTCCATTTATATGCGGCGAAATATATATATATATATATATATATATATATATATATATATATATATATATATATATATATATATATATATATATTTACAATTAAAACCTTAAGTTTTTATAAAAACCATAATTAATTTGACTATACCTTTATTGTTATTAACCGCGTTACTCTACTGTTAGGAATTTTTGAATTTCTAGTTCCTACTGGTAGTTATACAGTTCCTATTGGTAGTTCTCTGTTACTGCTGATAGTACACAGTTCCTGCTGGTAGTACACAGTTCCTGCTGGTAGTACTCTGTTCACTTACCTTCTAAAAAATATCCTTAAGTTTTTCATTTCGAACCTAACTTCTAATATTAGAAATTTTTCTATTTCTAGTCTAACACATAACGTAAACCTAATCTTTGTTTACTAACACAAAATACGTATTTTATATATTTTACTTACACAATTAACTTGCAAACGCTCCAATATCAACAGTCATTTCTTTGTCATTAAAAATGAATGAAAATGAACTGCACCAAATTTCCACCATCATTTAATCTCATTGAGTGATCACACTCAATAGATTGATTACCAAAATCATAAACACATAAAAACACATATAAACATATAGAAATCACATAAACCATACTTTGCAACAGACACATAAGTCAACACTAACGGTTTGACTAACCTGCTCAAGTCATGGTTGTCACATTATCCCCTCTTATAGTAAATCTCGTCCCATGAATTAACTATCCAATGAATCAGCACGATCATAACAAAACAACTGAGGAATACTTAGACTTTCATATAATCCTGCGTTCCCAAGTAAACTCAGGGCATTGCTTGGAATTCCAATGAACCTCATTAATAACGCTATTTACTTCGCATTCAAACTATTAACTTCATGTTCCATTATTCTTCTATGGTTCCTCAACAAAACGAAGAGTTTTGTCAACCTTTATTTCATCTAACGGCACATGTAAACTAGCATCTGCCAAACATTTCTTCAAGTTTGACACGTGAAACGTATCGTGTACCCCACTTAATTCCTCCGGCAATCTCAATTGATAAGCCACCAGTACCGATCCTCTCAGGAACTCAAATGGGCCCTACATACCTCGGAGCTATCTTACCCTTCTTCCCAAAACGAACCACGCCCTTCCAAGGTGACACTTTTAACATCACACGATCTCCAACCTTAAATTCCAACGGTTTGCGCCTGTTGTCAGCATAGCTCTTGTAGGATCCCTAGATCATTCCATGGATGAAATCACAAGATCAATGGCAATAAAAGATTAAACATTAAAGAACTTTTGATTGAAAGAAACAAAAAGTTGCTACAAACCCTTAAGATGAAAAATATAATGGAGAAGCTAACCTAATTTTGACTAAACTAGGTGTATTTATACTAACTAGGATTTGCCTTTGAGGGCTTTCTTTTGGGCTTTTTACATCTTGGCCGTAACATAATAAACATTAATTAACATTGTCTTTTGAGCTAGACTTTTGTCTTGTATCTTCGAGTGACCGAAGCTTCTTTGTTTGGGTCCATTTATGTGATCCTAACAATCTCCCCCAGATGAGTGTATGAGAAGTTAGCTCACTCGTGACTTGTATCTTTAGCTGTTGTAGATAGGGTACTTCACTTGTTGTGCTTTTTGGTAATTCAAACTTTAATACTTGATCATGATCTTCAGAACTTGATTTGATGACTTGATCTTGATCTTTGACTTGTTTAAGCTTTACTTCTCTGAATTACTTTGTGATCTTCTTTTACTTTGACTTTGCCATACGCTGATCTTTAGTCTCACATGCTCATATCTGTTGGAATCTGGAAAGCTTTGATGATGTATCTTCTTCTAATCTACATAACGTTAGCATTTGAAGAATGACCACTGATTATCAGAGATTGTGCGGATGATTTGTTTGTAAACTTTCTTGATTTCTTAGATAGTGAGTAAGGATATGAGCATGTCTTTCATCGGATACTTTGAGTCGTCATTCGCCATGATAGAACAATTTAGTCACCAACAAAAAACATTTTGTTATGTAAAATCCACTCAATGTGTTCTAGAAAACATTTTGTGAACACACAAGGTTTTAATATTTTGAAGGGACCGAGTATAGACGATACTCAATCTGGTCGGTTACATTAACCTCTGATTCCGTGAGGATCAATGATTACGTATGAATACTGGCACTGTGATCTGATAGATTCATTTAAAAGAACCTTCTTGACAGGTCTTTCTGGCACGTGACAAAGCTAGTTCCTCTAATACTTAAGTATCTGATTCATAATTGTTCGCCGTTCTCTTGACCAGATGTCGATGACTAAACACACTTAAGTATTTCTACTAATAGGAATGGTAAATAGTGAGTCCAGTACTAGTTACTATCTGCTGAATATACCGTACAATTCCTTTTTTAAGCGTTTTCTTCTTAATACTATTAAGTATCGAGAAGGTGTGGGCAAAAATGATTTGAAAAACATTCGATGTGCATTATAACATTTGTTTGGGGGCACACGAAAGTTTAATCAGAATGCTCTGATGATTGTTTTGAAAAATATCCGGAAAGATTTGATAGTGCCCTCGGAAATTCAAAATTTGTACAAGTCATTTAAGTAAATCCATATTCACTAGTGGGGCGCAGTCCGAAGGACCAGCATGAGCATTCATACGAATACCCTGGTGGTACGACATCTCTTTCCTCAGCATTCCATAAGATCACTTTCACGAACATGAAACAAAAGATTCTTTGTTATTTATCAAGATACGTGTGTATAACACAAACGTTTGGTACCTTGACATTTTTGATCATATTAACACTTATGCTCCCCCTACACATGTGCGTCGATAATCGAAAGATGTTTAGCACATGCATGGATAGGACTTTAGCATTTTAGAATCAATCGAATCATTTAATTATCCGTTTTACATGTTTAAGTCACATTCTCTCCCCCGATCAAAAGTATGAAACTTGTGAATGGTTTTGATCTAGAATGGACTTAAAATGTATCAATAGGTGAAATAGCACAAATATCAAGTGAGTAATTGAAACAAGACCTTTAGAATACCCAGACAGGAATGATACTGCAATCTGTCTTGAATTTGTAAGCGGTTGGTCGTGTCAATCTTTCAGCAATAGAATCAGCAACAGTACGTCCTTTTGACCTGCAAAAACTGTTAGTAGTACTGATTCTCCCCCTCAAACTATGACCCGTGTTCTATTTAAAGATCTATAGTCACAGTCTGATTTGGTCATCCCGAACATGTTTGATAAAACAAATTGTTTATGAGAAAAATAGTTCGGGGCTTAGACAACTTCTTGTCTGTGGAAGAAATAATGCCTGAACGTCATTTAAGTCTCTGGGTTAAGACCGGGTTACAGTCTGAAGTAACTGCAAGCCATACTACACTAATTTTTTTTTTTTTTAATATAATATACATGATACAATGTGAAACACTTGGTTACTCGGAGACAGACTCATCCTGTAGTTCCTTCAGAGTCTCTGGTGACATTTGTTTAACTCCAAGCAGTGGGAGTAGTGTTGCAAAGCGCTCTCTCGGTAATGCCTTTGTAAAAATGTCAGCCAGTTGGTATTTTGTCTCCACGAAATACAACTTCACATACGTTCTTTCAAACCTGCTCTTTGATAAGTGGTGACGTATACAATGTGCTTGGATGCGTGGAGTGTTGAACATTATTACAGCATAGAGCAATAGCACTTTGATTGTCGAAACATCGCGAATTTTGTTTTAAACACAAATCCATAGTCTCGAGTTGAGAACGCATCCAGGGATTTGAGCACGCATCCTGATAGGGGCGAAGTATTCAGCCTAAGAGTCGGAGATGCAGTACTTTTTGCTTTTTGGATGACCTGCTAACAGTGATGTCCAAGAAAATTGAGATGAAACCAGAAGTACTTCTCGTGTGTATGGACATCCCTGCATAGTCAGCATCTGCAAAGCTTTTAGTCAAAGCCGGAGTCATTCGGATACCACAGACCCTGTTAATGGTTCATTTTAGGACCGAAAGATCCGCTTTTAGCAGTAGTGCATTTCAGTAGTGCCTTAGCCTGGTATCGTGCAAACATACAAACAAAGCAAATACTATGTCAGGTCTAAGATGCACTAGTTACATAGGAGCCAACCATACCACGAAAATCGTGTAGGATCAATTAGCTTTCCTCCTTTATCTTAATAAAGGTTGGGACGTTCGCATTGGAGTGTCAATGGTGTGCAGGAGTCAAAACCAAACTTTTTCAGATTTCCTGAGCACATATTTGGATTGGTTGATAAATGATGCCTATGGGATTTTAGAAACGTGTAATCCTAAAAGAATGACATTGTCCCATCATCGACATCTGATAGCTTGAGTTCATTTCAAATGCAAATAGTTTGCAGGCTTTGGGGTTAGTAGAGGCAAAGATAATATCATCTACATATATTTGTACCAGTAGAAGATGTTTGCCTGTTTTTCTCGTGAAGAGTGTAGGATCGACCACGCCTTTTGTAAATCCGGATTTGATCAAAAACATCGACAACTTGTCATACCACGCACGTGGAGCTTGTTTGAGTCCATAAAGAGCTTTCTTGAGTCGGTACACATGCGATGGATGCTCTGGATCTACAAATCCTTCTGGTTGACTAACATAGACAACTTCATTCAGTTCGCCGTTGAGGAAGGCGGTTTTCACGTCCATCTGGAAGATGACCATGTTCATACTCGCTGCGTGAGCAATGAAGCGTTATTGATCGCTTCTATTCTGGCAACCGGAGCAAATGATATCTAAAATCAATTCCAGCTTCCTGACGATATCTTTGCCACTAAAACCGTGGCTTGTTCTTCAAAGACGTCTCAATTTCATCCAACTTAATTTTGGAAAATCATTTGAGCGGGATGTTAAGAATATTTATCTGGACATGGTACAAGTATCCATACATCTAGACGTTCAAACTCATGAATTTCTTCCTGCATAGCCTCAATCCAGCACGAGTGCCTCTAGGCTTGCTTTAGTCTTTGGTTCAACTGAGTTAAGATTTCATTTGAAGTAACACCACATCGCGTTGGTTTCTGGCTGTTTCCTGGTAGAGACAAAGTCGGTCTTTATCCCCAATGATGTTTTTAAGCGGATGTGCTTGAGTCACTTTTGAGCAAGTGAGGTAATTGGGTTGTTGGGAGTAACATCGATTTGACAGAGTTGGAAGAAGATGCTACTGAATCGGTTAAGGAGCTTATATGTATCAAACACATTACTGTCAAATGACTCGAACTGTGTTTCAACATCAGATATCCTTGTGTTGGTTGAGGTATTTGATGAGGCAAGAGGCTTTCAGTAACTGCAGGAGCGCCTTCTGAGATAACTGTTGTGGAAGGTGAACCATTGGCATTCTCGGGTGCCGGGGCAGCAGGAACATTAACCGGAGTTATCGGAACAACCAGAGGTATCGGAACAACCTCATCATCATCAAACCATTGAAACAAATCGTCTACCTGTTTCTTTGTAGGAGGGACACTAGGTGGTTCTGGGTCTTTTACTAGTGCAGAACGCTGCGTATGACTGTTAAAGCAGAGTTCGATGTTCTGTACTGTTTGGCACAGAAGTCTTTTGTGGAGGTGCGAGGGCCTGAACTGGTTTGGAACTGACGTCAATCCTTCCGGTAAGTTCATCGAGGCAAAACATGAAGGTTCCTGAATCTGCGCGTTCTTTTGTTGTGATTCGGTACGGCCTTCTTGGAGGGGTGCATAGCCAACAAAATACCTATATATGCTTTCGCTTTTGAGTTTACAACGTCATCGTAGGTCATTGGTAGCGAAGCACAAAGATCCAACACTCGGAAGTATTGAGATTAGGCTTCTTTCCCTCAGCTAGTCATAATTAGGTCTTTCCATGAAGCGTGTGTACAAGAGAACGAGCTAAGAGTATAACCGCAGTGTGCTACTGGCCTCAGCCCATTGGAACAGTGAGCATTCGCCAAAGATGGCATAGTTCGAGCAGCTTCCATAAGATTCGGTTCCGTTCTTCTCGAAAGACGTTCTATTGTGGAGACCGAGTTCGCTCGTTTTAATGAGAAATACCACATCTCAAAAATAAAAATTTTTTTTCCCCGGGTCGGAGGTGTCTTATTCACACAAACTCAGTTCCATTATCTGTTCGGACGGAAGCGAACTAGTTGCATAAGGGCTCGTTGAGTCTTCACAATAATCTTCTCTATTACTTGGAGAGTTTCATCCTTTGTTCGAAGAAATATTTACCCATCCAGAATCTGTGTAATCATCACTATCACCTAAACATACTTCTTTCCGTTGATAATTTCGTTCAATCATTGGTAGCCTGTGGTCCATATGTTAGAGTATGAAGAACTTCAGTATGGTGTTTTCCGTCTTTAGTTATGTGATGCTTTCTTGCTTTTACCTAGCTGACAAGTTGGTCACAATGATCTTTTGTTATATTTCAGCATGTGTAATCCTTCTGACTAATCTTTCGAGCCAATTCGTTCAATGTCCCGAAATTCAGATGATTCAATCTACGATGCCATAACCATGATTTCGTTGAAGAGGCTTTTGTAAGCAAGCAAACTGGTGAAGCTGACATCATATCATTCAGGGAGATGGAGTACAAGTTGGTTGTCCGTGAACCTTGAGTTGTTCCACCATTATTCTTAGTGAAGATGTGCATGAATGCTGAAGTGATGCAACTTCTAAACCTCCATCACAAAACGATGTCCTACTGAGAATAGGTTGTGCTTGTGTCATTCCAAATATAGATAGGTGGATGATAGTGTCAACAGTTTATAATCACCATAGCCAACGATAGCTGCATATTCATCGTTGCCAAATCTCACAGTACCAATTGTACTATTCTATAAAGTTGATAAGACGTGCATGATCACGGTCATATGTCTTGGGCCTCAGAATCCAGATACCATTGAACAATTTGTACTACATAGCCGATAACACAAACATTTACGGTGATAGGATGCCCTGAAGGGTTCCGGTTAGTTAACAATCAAAAATACCAGAGATCCCTTTGGAACCTGCCTTTCGATCACTAAGTTTATGGTCAATAAACCTAGAGACCATAGTTATTTGGGGGCTAGAACTAGCATCGGGGGCTGTTATATTGGATTTCAGTAGGTTCACATGATCCTAGTTAAAGGATACTTCTCAAATAATGAGAAATGCCTTCCAGTGGGCTTCCACTGAGGCTTGCTATTAGCAACAGGTTTGCTAATGGGTTTCCAGACTCTCTTAATGGGTTTCCATTCTTTCTTGGGTTGGCGTTTAAAATGCTTAGTCTGGTGGGGTTTAACATTCACAGAATCCATCACTCATAACAAAACAAAATCGTATGATTAGCAAAAACAATGATTTGTTACATCTAGCACAAAATCATTGTTAATCTTTGAAACAGAAACAGAATGTTTAACAAGCAAATTAGAATCACACGATTCTTTTTTATTCAAAGTTCCTATGGTGGGCGCCCCCCCCCGCCCCCTTTACTCTCCTTGCATTCGCTTTCTTAACCGGCAAAGAACTATGATTCCGAGGGGCTCTCTTAGGCACAGTTTTGCTGGCTCCAGAAGTGGGTTTTACTCCTGTAGACATAGGCACACACACGTTAGTTTGCTTATTAGGATGCACTACTAGTTTTTGAGTTGGTTTGAGTGAAGGTCTGGGGGGTTCACTGAAAGTTACTTGCTTCTTCTTAGGTAACGGGGTTGGTTTGACCCAGTTAGCACGTTTGGGTGGTGGAATATACTTAGAACCTAAGTTGTACATTCCTGGAGCAAGCACTTTGGGTGTCTCAGAGGTTGAAGGTCCACTACTTGTTGTACCAGTCACTTGGGCTTTCAGCTTGGTATTTTCAGCAGTGAAGGCACTAAGCTTTTCAGTGTACGCAGTACGTGAGTGAGTATTCGCCTTTGACAGTTCATCATACCGTCTTTTCAGACTCACGTTTTCTACCTTAAGGCTTTCTAGTGAATCCTTAGGGAGGTAATCATATATTGAAAAGAATTTGTCAGTGTCTAATGCCTGTTGGTCACAACTACCTTCAGTGGAACCTACATTCAACACCTTCATGATGTTGATCTGAGCATCTAAATTCCTGATAGTGTCATTCTTCTTAAGCTGTTGTCTTAACTTGTTAATTTCAAAAATTGCATTGGAGGCACTAGAAGTGTCTATGCACTGTTTATAGTTCTGAAATTTAAGTTGTAAACTAACATAATTCTGTTCGAGAAATGCAAAACGTTTCTCAGATTCAGAAATTAGCTGTTTCTGTTTTGAAATCTCAGCTTCAAGTTCAAGAACTTTAGTGTGTTCCCTATCGCATGCAGATCTAAGATCTTCGCAAAGGCAATTCGAACTAGGGGGCACAACAATATCGGAAGTAAGCACAATAGAGCAGATATCTTTTTCTAAACACTCAGCAATTAAGCATTCATTTATGATTAAAAGATTTTTCTTCTCTATGGTCAGGTTCTTGTTATCAAGAACACATTGTTCATACTCCGCCTCCAATTCATCAAAAATCTGTTCAAATTCTTTTATCTCTTTGAAAAATGTATCATTAGCAGCTTGGATATGTTTTTTGAAATGGTCGTAAAATGGTACCAGTTGTTGTTCAACAAACTGTTTTGCATAATCATAACACCATTCAGAAACATAGTCTGGTTTTTGTGTTGTTCTTTCTTTTATGATACCTTCAAATTGAGGAAAAACAGCATTAACTTTTCGAAGACTGGCCAGAACTTGACTTGGAGGTCGACTTTTATGAACAAAAGGAGTAGCAGGTGTGGCTGGTTTACTAGCTTGACTAGCAATTTCGTTGGCAGAGAGCCAATACGCCTGATCTCCAGAAAGTTCCTTCTGAGGAACAAACTTAAGAGCATTTAACTTCTCATAGAAGCCATTCTCGGGTCGAACATGCCCTGGTTTTTCGTTCATCTTTTTCATGCTAACCACTTGGTGTACCAAGACCTCTTCACTATCCCATATACTAACGGGGTGGTGATTGGGATGCAAAAGGGTATCAGCATCATACAAAACAGGTTGAGCACGCTTGGCCATATAACCTAGACCTGGGTTGCGAGTGCCTAGGATGTCCTTGTGCAAGTCATTGGTTGCCTTTTTAGGTTTCTTTGAAAGCATGGGAATAGTTTGTGTTGGCATGTTAAATCTTTGCAACATATCTCTTGCAACTTTGTTAGCATTCTTTAAACAAACTATTTCATCTAGATAACTATCTGCTAGATCCTTTTTCTCAGAAAAAATCTTTTCCTTTTCAGATTGTAAAAATGCAATTGATTTTTCTTTTCCTGAAAGAGTGGATTTAAGCAAATCGTTTTCTTGCACAAGTTCAGCGTTCCGCTTGTTTCGCTGAATCACTAGGGCTTGTTCCAGTCTAACTTTGTGTTCAAGATCAAGTTTGACCTTTTGGGTATCTAGACGATATATTTCTTGCTTGCATTGAGAAAGCTCATTTTTTAAAGTCTCGATTTCCAAACATTTATCTTGGTTAACCTTAGCATGTCCGTCTAGTTGGGTTTGCAAGTCAGTTAAGATAGCAATCATAGAAATTTTATCAGATGTGTCAGCAGATACCTCAGTTGGAACATTTTGGGCTTCGGTGTCAAGAAGATACTGATGATACGGGATCGTATTGTCATCAATCTCAGTCTCAGCATCGGAGTCTAAATGTTCGTCCTGGTGCATCTCCTGACTCAACTGATAATCCACATTATCAAAGTTTGGATTGTCATTGGAGTGTACCTCATTGACTTGACTGTTGGTTGCACTAGTGGATGACAAGTTGGCCATGAAAGCGACAGCAGCATTGGGGCCTTCATCCACGTCTGAGTCATATGCATCCTCATGATTGGCTTGAAACATGTTTGTTGTAGTCAGTGCCTGAGGTTGATCATAAGGTGCGGTGCATTCCACATCAGCGAGGAATGCTTCAGCTTCAGCATCTAACACATCTCCTTTCTCTTTAGCTTCCATCAGTAAAGCTTTATCTTTGAAGTACTGAGAGTCCATCTTTCTCTTGGGTTCTTTACACTGCCTAGCAACATGTCCTTCTCCTCTGCAGTTGTAACATATCACCTTCTTGCCTCTAGCACCTGTATTACCAACATTACCTGGAGCTTTCCTCTGAATTGGTTCAGTAACAATGTGACCATCATGCACCGTAGCATGAGTCCTTGAGTTGGAGGAAGTCCGGAGCTGGTTGTTGGTGGGTGGAAACTGCTTTTGGAAACCACTTAAGAGATTAGCAATCTGAGTCATAGTGGCCATCAAAGCGTCATTTGGAGACTGAGCAGTAGGTTGAGGACTAGGAGTTGAAACATAAGGTGTGGTTGAGATATCCATGTTCTGCTTGACATTAGTCACATACTTACCCCAATAGGCTGGAAGATTGTTGACAAATTTAGTGTTCATCTGATGAGTAGGGATTTCAAGCTGAGTAATCTTCATGTCATTCACAAGCTTGTGGAAACGCACAAAGTAGTCATGAATGGACTCGTTTCCAATTGCACGAAAGCGTTCGTACTCATCAAACAGATCTTCCTTCCTTTGTTGAAGAGTCCTACCTGATCCTTGCATAAGCATTTCCACATTATCCCAAATCTCCTTTGCAGTGCTTGTCTGATTGAGTATGTTGAAGATGTGTCGGGGAAGACCTTGACTGAGGATGATTTCAGCTTATCGCCATCTCAAGTTTGTTTTCTCTTCACTGATATTCAGAATCAAGTTCATCTCGGTGCGGGCACATATAGTAGAATCAGTAGGTGGAGGCATTCAGTGATCATAGGGTGAGGGGTTGGGCCATTCTGGATAGATATCCATATCAGCTTGCCATTGGTTTGCCTCGGAATGTACCTGTGTATACGAAACCTTCCAAAGAATCGTAGTCCACTTTCAACCAACTAGGGGCGAGTATCGGGACCCGCTGCCATTTGTTCTTCGTCATTGGATCCATTTTAATTATAAGTTTGAATGAACGGATCGCAGTGATTGTGATTTGTTTGATTTTTTGTTGATGTTATTGTTGTTGTTTGATTATTTAGTTCGGTTCTAGAGACTTAAAGCTTGTTCGGTGCACAGAGAGTCCATCCGTTCGATAGTCCTTGGTGGTTGCTCGTTCGTTTTTTTTTTTTTAGTCCTTAAGGAATCTAACTCAGATTCGATCCAAAGGAGTGTACTCGTTCGATCCTTGAGGAAGTAGGCTCGTTCGGTCCTTGAGGAAGTATACTCGTTCGGTCCTCAAAGGTTTTGCTAGTTCGGTTCTCCAAGATTTTGCTTGTTCGATCCTCCTAGTTCGGTCCTCAAAGGAGTTTGGTTCGATCGGTTGTACCTTGAATGCCACTAGTTCGAGTCTTGAAGAATAAACTCGTTCGGTCTTTAAGGAGTTGAAGCTCGTTCGATCCTTTTGTTTTCCACTCGTTCGATCGTCTAGATCGATTCTTTTGTTCGATCCTTTCGTTCGATCGTCTTGTTCGATGCTTGAAGACTTGAACTCGTTCGATCGTATCTCGTTGAAGCTTGTTCGATCCTAGAAGGTGGACACTGGTTCGATTATCCTTGTTTTCCCCTCGTTCGGTCCAACCTTGAATACCACTAGTTCGATCCTCCTAAGAATACACTCGTTCGGTGCGTGGACGAATGAATCGTACGTCCCACTTTTTTTTTTACTTTTCGAACCAAAAAGAAAGAAACAAAAGAACAAACACGAGATCGTTGATTGCTAACAAGATGGTTTGAGTGATATTAGATTAAACATAAAACCATTATGAATCAAGAATAAAAAAACAAACAAAATACTCAAAAAAAAATCTAAACCTCTTTTTTTTGAATCAATAAAATCAAAAATAACAAAAAACAAATCAATGATCAAATCTTTTAGGCTCTTGATCACCAATTTGTTGTTTCCAAGTTCATCATACAAACTTAACAACGAAGTGTAGAATCAAGAAGCAAAAAATTAAAACTTTATTGATGATTGAAAAAGAAAAAGAGTAGGATTCTTAAAATCTGATTTGGAACTTTGTTTCTAGGTTGTTTTCAAGTGTCAAAAGAATAGGTTAAATACCTTTGGTTTTCTTTAGTCTTTGTTAAAATCTGTCAATCTTTTTAGTCAAGCTTTTAGTTTTAAAACTGCCCATCTTCAATTCTAAATATCAGAGGTTAAAAAATGTTTTTAGTTTCTAATTTTTGGTGCACAAGCTCACTTGGAGCTTAACTCCATCTGTTTTTAACTAGTTTCCATTTTGAGCTTATTTTGAAGCTTATTCTTGGGCCTGGCTTTAGCCTTTTAAAACTGTCAACAAAATCCCCTGGTGCAAAAGCCCAAGCAGACAACCCCTTTTTCTTGCTTATTTGCTTTCCAAATTTTAGTTTCTTGGCATTTCTAGGAAGCCAATAAGCCCATCTATAAGCCCTAGCAAGCCCCAGCCTTGAATGTCCCTCTAGAGTGCTTAAAATTAAGCCCCTAGGTGCCCTTTTGACTGTTTGTATGCAGCTTAGGCCCCTTAGCTTATTTTGCTTATTTTGGCTTCTCTGTCTGTTCCTAGTAGCTTATTTTTATGCCTTTTGCTTATTAGGTGTAGGCCCTTAGGATCCTTTGCTTATTTTCCATTTTCCTAGCTTATTTTCCCCTTTTAGTGCATTGCATTTTAGCTTTTCTTTAGTGTAGTGCAAAAGTTAAGTCTGCTAGCTTGTTGATTGCTTATTGTAGCTTATTTGCTTATTGCATTAGCTTATTTAGGGTTAGTTTAGCTTATTAGGTTTGTCTAGGCCTGTTCTAGCTTATTTGGTTTTGTCTCAAGCTTATTTGAGCTTGTTTGCTCCTTAGTGTAAAATTTTAAGTGTTTTAACCATTTCTACCTTTTCTGTCTATTCAGCTTATTGTCATTGCTTATTTTTAATCTCTTTTGCTTTTTAGGTATAGCTTATTGCTAGTTTTAGCTTATCTTTCATTTTCATTAGCTTATTAAGTGTTTAAAAGCCCAACAATTAGTCTAATATATCTTAGAGTAAAATAAGCATAACTTCCACCTTTTTTCAGCTTATTTCGTGCTTATTTGTTAGTTACAAAATTTTTGTCTTTTTTAAAGTTGCTTATTTTTAGCTTGTTTAAAAAGTTGAAAAAAAATGAAAAACAAAAACATTGGGATTAAGGGAAGCCCCAAGTGAGTAGGGCTCGAACTTGGGACCTCAACCCCAATCAACCAACGTTTTATAACACTCACTACCGGTATGCTACAATAGCTCATCCGGTAGTGATTTGCAAAATTAATTATATAAGGGTCATTTAGCCCATTAAGCCAATAAGTCTTTTCAGCTTATTTCATGGCTTATTTGATAAGCTGGGACCACCAGCTTATTTTTCATAGAACCAGCTTACCTTAATCCACTTTTTTTGTATTTTTCACATTTTTCCAACATTGTTTGCTATTTTTTATTATTTATTTTCTTTAAATTTGTTTTTTAATTATTAAAAATTAAATAAAAATCAAAAAAAATATTTTTCTTTTTTGAAAATTTTATTTTATCATTGTGCATCTAGGAAAAATAGAAAAACTTTCGTAGGGTCATTTTTGCAAAATTTCAATTTGGCACCACATCTGTTCCCTCGCCCGGCGCGTTTCGATAGCCTTAATGCCAGGTCCTGGATCAGTCTCAACGGAGTTACGATTGGCTTTCTTCGTGTTTCCATAGAGGTACTCAAAAAAGATTTATGAAGATATAATAACACTAAGAAACCGATATGTCTAAGAAAAGCTTCTCTCACCCCCCCCTCCCCGCCCCCCCCTCCCCCCCCCCACCCACAAAAAACACCCAATCCACTTGATAGGAATCAAGCGAGATAATATATAGAAGCCTAGATGAAATGTTTTTGAACTAATTATTCCCTCGCCAACGGCACGCCAAAAATCGCATGATGGGCGTTATGTTTGTGAACTCACAAAGAGTTTTTACAACTTGGTAGCAGAGCACCTAATCTTTGCTCAGTGTACGCTATAGACAAAGACCTCTGGGGATTGTTAATCGCTTCTCTAGCGGAATATGTGGAAGGCTTAACAGAAATATAACGCAGGCGCTAAAGGGGTTGAAAGAAGATTATTTTTATGTGTGTTATATATTTTAATAAATCTAAACTACTTTTGGTGGAAACCCTTATATGGTCTACACCCCCGCCCCCCCCCCCCCACACCCACCCCCCCATTATTCCTACCTTAATCATGCTACTACTCACTTAGTTCCCGCTTTCTAATCCTTTGCTTTGTCACACCTTGTGATAATCCCTGTGTAAGTATTCCTCTGATCATGAACGTCATTACCGGGGGCATAGTTTATCGAGCCAACCCAACGCCCGTTCTTATTGTAATATTTTGTTAACGGCATACGCTCATGTGTATATGGTAGTATGATCAGCTCACTACCATTTTACAAGGCCCACCTATAGAGTATCTATTTAATGCATTAAACATTAAGTGGGATCAACTCATTCCCCATTAGAAGTATATGGTTCCACGCTTGCTAAGACATCGCTTCTACCGATGCGTATATCACCTTTCTACTCACTCGCTTTTTTCCTAGAAGATCTATGACTATGTATTTTTTTATATGCAAGTCTTTTCTGCAGCTATCACGTACATCCATCATGCTTCAGACGGCAATATTAAAAGGATATAGAAACTAAGTTTCATGCAATCATAAATAAATATTAATGGATCTAGCCTAGCATATTAAAAGGAAGCGAAGAATAAGAATCAATCAAACAACACATAGACATATTGAATGATAAATGTTAGGTTCACATAAATGGACCCAAACAAAGAAGCTTCGGTCACTCGAAGTTACAAGACATTAGTTTAAACACACAAACACCTCACAAATATAGCTCCGTAAGATATGTTTATTTAATGTTTATTATGTATGAGGGCAAGATGTAAACAAGCCCATAAAGAGATAAGCCCTCATACCTACCGCGTATAACCGGCGCAATCCTTTTAGTATAAATAGTCCTAGTTTAGTCTAAAATTAAGGTGGGACAAAGTTAGAGAAAAGTAAGCTACTCATTTTCATTTTTCCATCATATAGAGTTTGTAGCCACTCTTTGTTTCATTTTCAATCAAAAGTTCATTAATGTTTAATCTTTTGAGCTATTGATCTTGTGTTTAATCTATGGAATGATCTAGGGATCCTACAATTGGTATCAGAGCCAAAAGTGATTGTTTGGATGTGTTTTTTTTTAAACCGAATTTTAAAAAAAAAAAGTGGGGTTCAGATTTTGTGTGTATTGATCGAAAGTAATCACAAAAAATAAAGGGGCGTACGTTTAATTGTGGTTCGATTGATTTTGGCAATGCTATCTGTGGATTTTCAAAAATATAGTGACATTTATAGAAGAGTTTTTCTTGACTGATGCGTTTTGGGCATCTTCATATTTGCGTTTTGAGGATCTTCAATGTTGCGTTTTGGATCTTCACAAGTTGCGGTTTGAAGAATTTCATTATTGCGTTTTGTTATACAGGTTGCGTTTTTTGAAGAAATCTATTGCGGTTTTGGCTAAAACGCTTAGCTGCCAATAATTTCTTTAAGCATTGCGTTTTGAGGAAATCCCATTGCGTTTTGACTTCAAGTTTGTCATTGCGTTTTGAGATAACTTTCATTGCGTTTTGAGAAACTTTTCTTGCGTTTTTGAGGAAATGTCACTGCGTTTTGACTTCAAGTGTCATTGCGTTTGAGAAAAATTTCATTTGCGTTTTGAGAAATACTTTCATTGCGTTTGAGGTAGGTTATCATTGCGTTTTTTGTCCAACATGTTCATGCGTTTTTGTACAAGCTATGTTGCGTTTTTGCTTGTTGCCGCAAAAAATATTTTTTGTGTCGGATTTTTCAAAATTTTTTCTGTATACCAGCTCGGAAAAGGCCCATACGGTTTAAGACTCTTACCTTATTCGTCTACAGCGAGAGCACCTGACATTTTTAAGCCGTTCGGAGTCATTTAGGCCCTCAAAACTGCATTTTAATGTTTCAAATTTACCCGAGAAAATTCATAAACCTCACACCAACGTCATCATAACAATCTCTTAAGATCCAGTTATTATAAACAACGTTATTCAATGGCATCCAATGAAGAAAAAACATGCTGCTGGACGATTACTGTCCACCATGTTGGTTGAAAATGATTACGATTCATGGAAGAGTTTCGTCATTCACAGGTACATCGAGGTAAACCCAATGGCATGCTGTGATATGGAAATGATCCATGGATGGGACCTACACCTCACCCGATGGTCACTGATTCCACCTGCTACATTCTACTGTCATGCCCGACTCTAGGAAGAGCTTGACAGTACTCTGAGTTCAATGACGAAGAAAACAAGCTCGAATATGGTGTTACTCAAGCCCAGAAATCATCCTCAGTCATGGTCTTCCCCGTCACATTTCAACATTATCAATCAGACAAGAAATGCAAAGATCTTGAATTCAACGCACTTCAAACAGCTGACTCTTTCCACTAAATTTGAGAAGAAGAGATGAGATTTGGGATAATGTGTGGTGATGCCTTATGCAAGGATCAGGTAGGGATCTCTTCCAACAAGGAAGGAGATCTGTTTTTGATGGTCATGAACGCTTTCGTTGCTATTGGAACGAGTCATTCATGATACTTTGTGCGTTTTCCACAAGCTTGTGAATGCCATGAGATTACTCTGACTTTGAAATCCATACCCTATTCAGCCCTTTTTATAACATTTTTTGATTTGCTTTTATTTGAAATAACCATTTGACATGAACAACTAATTTTGTCAACAATCTTCCTGACTATTGGGGTAAGTATGTGACTAATGTACAAGCAGTACATGGATATCTTCAACCACACCTTATGTTCAGATCTATATCATCTCAACAAAGCAATCCGAGCCTCATGCTACAAAAGCTCTCAAGAAACAGGTACAGTAATATGTATTGTTTATCACTGGCCTATGTTGCTCACACCACATCTGCAACCTTGTCCCTTTCATCACCCTCTATCCTTGTACCGCAAACTTACTGCGCAGTCTCCGAATGTCGCTTTGATGGCCACTATGACTCAGGGGAGGGGATTGCCAATCTCTTAAGTGGTTGCCAACAAAAGCAGTTTCACCCACCAACAACCAGCTCGGGATTCCTCCAACTCAAGGAACTCACTGCTACGGTTTGCATGATGGTCACATCTGTTACTGACCCAATTCAGAGGAAGGCTCCAGGTAATGTGGATAATCAGGTGCTTCAAGGCTAAGAAGGTGATATGTTACAACTGCAGAGTAGTGGACATGTTGCTAAGGCTAGTGTTCCAGAAACCCAAGGAGAAGATGGACTCTCAGTACTTCAATGAATAAAGCTTTTCCGATGGAAGCTAAAGAGGAAGGAGTGTGTTAGATGCTGAAGCTGAAGCATTCCTTTCGTGATGTGCCGAAATGATACTGCACCTTATGATCAACCACAGGCACTGAACTTTCAACAATACATGTTTCAGCCAATCCATGAGGTTGAATATGACTCTGACATGGATGAAGGTCCCATTGCTGCTGTTGCTTCATGGCTAACTGTCATCCACTAGTGCATCCCAAACAGTCAAGTCATTGAGTACTCACTCCAATGACAATCCATATCTTTGATAATGTGGGATTATAGTTTGAGTCAGGAGATGTTCAGGAAGAACATTTGACTCCGATGCTCGAGACTGAGAGAGATTGATGACAATACGATCCTGTATGTATATCAGTATCTTCTTGACACGAAAAGCCAAAAACGTTCCAATGAGGTTAGCTCGCTGACACATCAGATAAAATTTCTTTTGATTGCTATATTAACTGACTTGCAAACCAAATAGACGGACTTGCTAAGGTTAACCAAGAAAAATGCTAGAGTCGAGACCTTAAAAAATGAGCTTTCTCATATGCAAGCAAAAATATAGCGTCTAAGTACGCTACAAGTCCAAACTTGATCTTGAACACCAAAGTTAGACTGGAAACAAGCCCTAGTGATTCAGCGGAACAAGTCGAACGTGAAACTTCGGGCAAGGAAAAAGTTGCTTTAAATTCCACTCTTTCAGGAAAAGAAAAATCAATTGCATTTTTTACAATCTGAAAAGAAAAGATTTATCTGAGACAAAAGGATCTAGCAGATTGGTTTTCTTTTTTGATGAAATGTTTGTTTTAAAGATTTAACAAAGTTGCAAAGAGTTATATTGCATAAGACTTTAACTGCCAACAGAAACTATTTCCTATGCTTTCTAAGGGAAGAATCCAAAAAAGGCAACCGCTTGACTTGCACAAGGACCTCCTTGGTACCGTTAACCCAGGTATAGGGTTATATTGGCCAAATGTGCTCAACCTGCTTTGTATGATGCTGATACCACCTTTTGATCTTACTCACCCCAACCCGTTAGTATATGGTATAGTGAAAGAGGCTTGGTTCAACAAGTTGTTTAGCATGCAATAGATTGAGCGGAAAAAACCAGGCAGTTTCGACCCGCGAATGGCTTTATGAGATGCTAATCGCCCCTTTATGTTTGTTCCTCAACAGGAACTGCTACCGCTTGGTGAACAGGGCATAGTGGCTTTCCTGGCCAATGAACGGTGCTAGTCTGACTAGTAACCAAAACAGTCCTGTCACTTCCCTTTGTTCACTAAAAGTCGACCTCCAAGTCATAGTCTCTGTCCTGGTCTTCGACATCGTTAATGATGCTTTTCAGCAATTTGATGATATCATCAAAGAAAGAACAAACAAAAAAACCAGACTATGTTTTCTGAATGTGTTTTGATTATGCAAAACAGTTAGTTGAACAACACCTGGAGTTCCATTTTACGACCATTTCAAATAACATATCCATAGATTGCTTAATGATTTTTACCTTTTATCAAAAGAGATAAGAGAATTTGAACAGATTTTTGATGAATTGGATGGCAGAGTAGAACAATGTGTTCTTGATAATAATAAACTTGACATAAATAAGAAAAATCTTTTAATCAAAAATGACTGCTTAATTGTGAGTGTTTAGAACAAGAATCTGCTCTATTGTGGCTTACTTTCGAAGTGTTTTGTGCCCCTAGTTCGAAATTGCCTTTGTGAAATCTTTCTGATCTGCATGCGATAGGGACCCCACCACAAAATTAATAGAAAATCACAATCCAAAAAACAGTCACACTAAAGTTCTTGAACTTTGAAGCTGAAGTTTTAAAAACAACAAAAGATGGTCATTCGAATCTCTGAGAAACGTAACTTCATTTACCAATAGAAACCATATTGATTTGACAACTTATTATTTAAAAAAACTTATAAAACAATGCATAGACACTTCCAGTGCTCCAATGCAATTTCTTTGAATTTAACAAGTTAAGAAATCACAAGCTTAAGGGAAAAGATGACAACTTATCAGGAATTTAGAGAACTCAGTTCACATCACGAAATGTTGAATGTTGGTTTCCACTACAGGTAGTTCTATGTGACCAACTGGCTTTAGAACTGACAGTATTCTGTTGTGAATGATACGATTTACCTCCCTAGGATTCAGCTAGAGGCCCATTAAGGTACTTTATTAGAAAAGTACTTTAGTAAAGCCACTTAGGTTACTAGCTCCCCTTAGAACAACGTGTCGTCTTCAAAGACGGTTTGTTTTATTTATGTCATCTTATGCTGAAACTGACAAAGGCGAATACTCACTCACGTTACTTTGGACACTGGAAATGCTTAGTGCCTTATCTGCCGAAACCAATACCATGTGAGAAAGCACAAGTGACTTGGAAAAACATGTAATAGTGGACCTTCAACCTCTGATGACACCGGAAAGTGCTTGCTCCATGGGAAT
The DNA here is from genome assembly GCA_026074375.1 of Tanacetum coccineum. NCBI lineage: Eukaryota > Viridiplantae > Streptophyta > Magnoliopsida > Asterales > Asteraceae > Tanacetum > Tanacetum coccineum. The sequence goes on along the minus strand of BQNB010019924.1, from coordinate 18,522 downwards.
GTATGGACTTAGGTTCTAAAGTATGTTCCACCACCCAACGTATTAGTAACTGGGCCCAAAACCACCCCGTTTACCTAAGATAAGAAGCAAGTAACTTTATGAACACCTCAAACCTTCACTAAACCACCTCAAAAAACAGTAATTAGTAGTGATCCTAATAAGCAAAACCTAAGTGTTGGGTGCCTCTGGTCCCTAAAGGAGTATAAACCACCTATTTGGAGCTAGCAAAACTGTGCCTAAAGAGAGCCCCTCGGAATCATAGGTCTTTGCGGCTAAGTGTGCTATTGCGATGGAGAGTAGAAGCAATCTAGAGGACTTTGAATAAAAAGACATCGCGTTGTTGATTCTAAATTGCTTGTTTAAACAATTCTGAGTTTGTTTCACATCTTGAACAATGTTCATGATGCATTGTAACAATATCGTTGGAATTTTGCTAATCGTAATGAATTGTTTGGTTTTGTAGTGATGATTCTGGTGAATGTTAAAACCCCACCAGACCTTAGCGTTCTTTCTTTTAAACGCCAACCCAAGATGGAATGGAAACACACATTTAGAATGTTGGGGAATCCATTTAAGAGAGTTGGAATCCAATTAGCAAACCTGTTGCTAATAGCAAGCCTCAGTGGAAGCACCCTGGAAGGCTATTTATCATTTATTTGAAAGTATCCTTTAACTAGGATCATGGAAACCTACTGATATGCCACATAGAACTACCCCCGAGTGCTAGTTCGAGACCTACAACTAACTATGGTTCTAGGTTTTACTGACCATAACTTGTGATCGAAAGGCCAGGTTCAAAGAGATCTCTGGTATTTTTTGATTGTTAACTAACGGAACCCTTCAGGGCATACTTTCACCGTAAATGTTTGTGTTATCGCAAGTAGTAAAATTGTTTAATTGTTCTATGGTATCTGGATTTGGGATGCTCAAGACATATGACCGGTGATCGTGCACGTCTTATCAACTTTGTAGAAAAGTTCATTGGTACAGTGAGATTTGGCAACGATGAATATGCAGCAATCGTTGGCTATGGTGATTATAAACTGGGTGACACTATCATCTCTCGAGTCTATTATGTTGAAGGACTCAAGCACAACCTATTCTCAGTAGGACAGTTTTGTGATGGAGGTTTAGAAGTTGCATTCCGTCAGCATTCATGTCACATCCGCAACTACGATATGGTGGATCTACTCAAAGGTTCACGGACAACCAACCTGTACTCCATCTCACTGAATGATATGATGTCAGCTTCACCAGTTTGCTTGCTTACAAAAGCCTCTTCAACGATTTGGATGGGTAAGATTTCTTCGAACAAAGGATGAAACTCCTCATGCGATTGAGAAGTTTATTGTGAAGACTCAACGAGCCCTTAATGCAACTGTTCGCTTCGTCAGAACAGATAATGGAACGGAGTTTGTAAATAAGACACTCGACGGATGGTTTGAGAGTGTTGGTATTTCTCATGAAACGAGCGTACCTCGGTCTCCACAACAGAACGGCGTTGTCGAAAGACGGAACCGAACTCTTATGGAAGCTGCTCGTACTATGCTCATCTTTGCGAAAGCTCCACTGTTCCTATGGGCTGAAGCTGTAGCCACTGCGTGTTATACTCTTAATCGATCTCTTGTACACACGCTTCATGGAAAGACCTATTATGAACTGCTGAAGGGAAAGAAACCTAATCTACAATACTTCCGAGTGTTTGGATCTCTGTGCTATCCTACCAATGACTACGATGACGTTGGTAAACTCAAGGCGAAAGCAGATATAGGTATATTTGTTGGCTATGCACCCACCAAGAAGGCGTACCGAATCTACAACAAAAGAACGCGCAAGATTCAGGAAACCGTTCATGTTGCCTTCGATGAACTTACCGAAGGATTGACGTCTGTTCAAACCAGTTCAGGCCTCGCACCTCAACAAATGACTTCTGTGCCAAACAGTACAGAACTCGAACTTACTGCTTTACAGTCAGGACGCAGCCGTTCTGCACTAGTAAAAGACCCAGAACCACCTAGTGTCCCTCCTACAAAGAAACAGGTAGACGATTTGTTTCAATGGTTTGATGATGATGAGGTTGTTCCGATACCTCCGGTTGTTCCGATAACTCCGGTTAATGTTCCTGCTGCCCCGGCACCCGAGAATGCCAATGGTTCACCTTCCACAACAGTTATCTCAGAAGGCGCTCCTGCAGTTACTGAAAGCCTCTTGCCTCATCAAATACCTCTACCAGACACTAGTGATTCTGATGTTGAAACACTGTTCGATCATGTTGACAGTAATGTGTTTGACACCTATAATGCTCCTGAAACCGATTCAGAAGCATCTTCTTCCAACTCTGTCAATATCGATGTTACTCCCAACAACCAATTACCTCACGTGCAAAAGTGGACTCAAGCACATCCGCTTGAAAACATTATTGGGGATAAAGACCGTCCTGTCTCTACCAGGAAACAGCTAGAAACCGACGCAATGTGGTGTTTCTTCAATGAATTCTTAACTCATGTTGAACCAAAGAATTTCAAGCAAGCCTTAGAGCATTCGTGCTGGATTGAGGCTATGCAGGAAGAAATTCATGAGTTTGAACGTCTAGATGTATGGATACTTGTACCCTGTCCAGATAATATTCTTATCATCCCGCTCAAATGGATTTTCAAAATTAAGTTGGATGAATATGGAGACGTCTTGAAGAACAAAGCTCGGTTAGTGGCGAAAGGATATCGTCAGGAAGCTGGTATTGATTTTGAGGAATCATTTGCTCCGGTTGCTAGATTAGAAGCGATCAGACTCTTCATTGCTCACGCAGCAAGTATGAACATGGTCATCTTCCAGATGGACGTGAAAACCGCCTTCCTCAACGGCGAACTGAATGAAGTTGTCTATGTTAGTCAACCAGAAGGATTTGTAGATCCAGAGCATCCATCGCATGTGTACCGACTCAAGAAAGCTCTCTATGGGCTTAAACAAGCTCCACGTGCGTGGTATGACAAGCTATCAGCGTTTCTAATCAAGTCAGGATTTACAAAGGGCGTGGTCGATCCAACTCTGTTCACCAGGAAAGCAGGCAAACATATCTTACTGGTACAAATATATGTTGATGATATTATTTTTGACTCTACCAACCCCAAAGCATGCAAATTATTTGCATTTGAGATGAAATCAACTTTCAAGATGTCGATGATGGGACAAATGTCATTCTTTTTAATGTCATTCTTTTTAGATACAAGTTTCTCAAAATCCAGAGCATCTTTATCAACCAATCCAAATAATCACAAGGAAATCTGAAAAAGTTTGGTTTTGACTCATGCACACCCATTGACACTACCACATGGCGAGCGTCCCGACCTTGCTGAAGATAAGGCGGAAAGCTAATTGATCCCTAAACGATTTCTTGGATGTTTGGCTGCCCTTATGTATCTTAGTGCCATCTAGACACTGACATAGTATTTGATGTTTGTATGTGTGCACATACCAAAGCTAAGCCTACTGAAAATGCCCTTACTGCTATAGAAGCGGATCTTCGATACATTAAAGGAACCATTCACATGGGTCTGTGGAATCCGAAGGACTCCGCCTTGAACTAAAAGCTTTTTCAGATGCAGACTTGCAGATGTCCAAGACACACGGAGAAAGTACATCTTCGCAACTCAATTCTTGGACAGCGCCTTTTAGCTAGGTCATCTAAAAAGCAGAAGAAGAATTGACACTCCACAGAAGCTGAATACATCGCCCTAGTCCAGATGCATTGCTCAATTCCTCTGGATGCGCTCTCAACTACGAGACTATGGATTTGCGTTCAACAAAATTCTATTATAGTGACAATCAAAAAGTGCTATTGCTCTATGCTGTAGATAGTGCCAAACACTAAAACAAAAATCTATGGAGAAATAATCCGCCGCTCCAAGCACATTGATATCCCTCACCACTTTATCAAAGAGCAGGTTGAAATGAAATTGTTGAGTTTGTATTTTCGTGGAACAAAATACCAACTGGCTGACATTTACGAAGGCATTCCGAAGAGCGCATCGCAAAACACTACTCCCACTGCTTGGAGTTAAACAAATGTCACCAGAGACTCTGAAGGAACTACAGATGAGTAGTCTCCATAACCAAGTGTTTTCACAGTGTATATTATGTGTATATTTCTTAGTAAAAAATATAAAATAAAAAAAATCTTAGTTGACGTATGGCTTGCAGTTAATTCAGACTGTAACCCCCCGGTCTTAACCCAGAGACTTAGTGTACGTTCTGCATTATTTTTCTTTACAGACAAGAGTTGTCTAAGCCCCGAACCATTTTTTCTCATAAACAATTTGTTTTATCAAACATGTTCGGGTTAACCAAATCAAACATTGACACGGGTCATTGTTTGAGGGGGAGAATCAGGTATCTAAACAGTTGGTTGCATGTCAAAGAGGACGTCCAGTTGCGATCTATAGCTGAACAGATGACAAACGACAACCGCTACAAATTCAAGACAATTGCAGTATCATTCCTGTCTGGTATTCAAAAGGTCTTGTTTTCATTTGCTCATATAAGAAAGATTAATTGATAATGTGCTATTTAAACTACACCTCATACTTTGAGGGGGAGATGAACAATTTTTAAGATCCCATTCTAGATCAAAACCATGCACAAAGGGATATAAAAAAGGTAGGGTATCGGGGGAGAAAATGGGTGACTTAACATGTAAAACGATACAAATGATTTCGATGATTCTAAAATGCTAAGTCCCATACACTTGCATGCGCTAAACATCTTCGATTATCGACGCACATGTTGTAGGGGGAGTATAAGTGTTAAAATATCAAAATGTCAGATACCATAATTTTTGTGTTATACACATGTATCTTATATATGAAAAAGAATCTTTGTTTCATGTTCATGAAAGTGATCTTATGTAACCCTGAGGAAAGAGATGTTGTACCTCCAGAGTATTCGTAATGAATGCTCATTTGCTGGTCTTTCGGACTGCGCCACTATGAAGTGGAATTTCCATAAATTGTACTTGTACAAGTTTGGATTTCATTTCCGAGGCACCTTCATATCTTCGGATTAAGTCTTTCAAAACATAGCATTAGAGCATTCTGATTAAACTTTCGTGTTTGGCCCCAAATAACTTTCCACAAGCAACATCGAATGTTTGTTCAAATCATTAGAGTCCACAAGGCCCTCTAACGGTACTTAATTGTATAAAGAAAGTAAAACGCTGAAAAAAAGAATAATACGGTATAGTCAGCAGATAGGTAACTGTACTACACACAACTTTACCATTCTATTAGTAAGCAATACTGATATTGTGTTAGTCTTCGGACATCCTGTCTAGAGAACGGCAACATATGGTAAACCTAATACTTAGGTATTAGAGGAACTACTGTCCACGGCCGGAAAACTGTCAAGAAGGTCTTCTAATTGAATCCTAATCTATCACATGTTCCAGTAATTCATACTGTAAATCATTGATCCTCACGAATCAGAGGTTAATGTAAACTGACCAGAATGTGTATCGTCGTCTGAATACTCGTATCCCCTTCAAAATATAAACCTTTTGTGTATCACAAAAGTTTTTTCTAGAACACATTAATGGATTTTACATAACAAAATGTTTTGTTGTGACTAAAGTGTTCTAATGATAGCGAAGACGATCAAAGTATCCGATGCAAGACATGCTCATATCCTTACTCCACATAATCTGAAGAATCACGAAAAGCTTTCATACAAATCTTCAGCTTCCGCACAATCTCTGAAAATCAATTGTCTTCTTCAAATAGCTAAACGTATGAGATTAGAAGAAGATACATCATCAAAGCTTCCAGATTCCCAACAGATATAGCATGTGAGACAAAAAGATCCAGCGATGGCTAAGTCAAAGTGAAAGAAGATCACAAAGTATTCCGAGAGTAAAGCTTAAACAAGTCAAAGATCAAGATCAAGTCATCACAAAATCAGAGATTCTGTAGATCATGATCAAGGTGTTAAAAGATAGAATTAAACCAAAGCACAACAAGTGAAGTTACCCTATCAACAACAGCTAAAGAGACAAGCACGAGGTGAGCTTCAAAAACAACTTCTCATGACCTCATCTAGGGGAAGATTTTGTTTAGGGAATCCCATAAATGGACCCGAACAAAGAAGCTTCGGTCACTCGAAGATACAAGACAAAAGTCTAGAACACATACTCATCATCACTATCTGATTCATACTCCTCAATGATAGGAGCATCAGACCAGACCTTAGGTTGAACTTCTATATTTGATTCATTGACAACTGGTTCAGACACTAATTCAGAAGGTTCTGTACTAATGTTAGAGTTACAGGTATCAAGTTCAGTTGTTTGGGATTCAGATTCACTTGGTTGAGTCTTTTCTGGACCATATGTATATTGTGAGTCATCTATTTCAATATCAGGTCCAGAGGGCAAATAATTCCCTGTCATGGGTGGGGGTACTGCTTGCATTTCACATGTTTTAACAAGCCTTTTATGCAAAGGTGGATTTTCAAAATCACTTTTATTGCTCTTAAAGACACTTTGCAAAACTTCATTTTCATAACTCAAAATCCCACTATATCTGTAATCACCATACCCGAGCCCAAATTTATCACTGGCACTCATATGATAATTTACAATTTTACCAAGATTTTTTGAAGAATGATTCCATTTGTCTACTATTACTTCTAAATCATCTTTTTCTTTTTGAGCTTTAGCCAACAATTTCTTATGGTATGTTAGAACATCTGTTTTATCATCTAAATCTATTTTCATAAATTTGATTTTTTGTTCATACCAAAGTTGACCTTGTTGATGGGCAACTAACTGTGCTTCAACTTTCTTAAGACCTTGAGTATAAGCCTTTATTTCTACGCTAGCATCACTAAGTTGCTCTCTCTGAGCATCATATAGTCTTTTAAGGTTAGCATAAGACTCTTTACACTCATTTGAACAGGAAGTTACCTGTGTGTCTGATCCTGAGCTGTTGCTAGCCATGAAAGCATAATTTTCATCATCTTCTGAATGAGTTGTCCAGTCAACACTTTCTCCATCAACTGTCACCAATGCTTTAGACTCTTCTTTCTTTCCAGTTCTGCTCCCATCTTTATTTCCAGGATTCCATCCATCCCTCCTCCTGTTATCTTCCTTTGTTCTACACTCTCTTGCAAAATGCCCTGTTTTGTGGCAGTTGTAGCATTCCACTTTGGTTTTATCAAAACCAACAGGTTCTTTTGCATCAAACTGTAGCTTTCTACCAGTCTTCTTGTAGAACTTCTTTATTCTCATGGAGATCATTGCCACTTGCCATTTTAAGTCCATTTCTTCAAGGTCATATTCATCAACCTGGTCTAAGTCCTCATGATCCAGTTGAGGACAACTTGATTGACTTGCAAGCAAGGAATATGATGATGTTTGTTCATGCTTTGAATTATGACCAGAAGTATTGGAAACACCATAAGCGGTACTAACATCATTAGTACTGCTGGTGTTTTCAGAAACAAATGCTACATTTTGCAAGTTGGAAGATGATGCAGTAGAGCCTTTTACATCATTTTCAAAGACTCTTAGATTGTTGTACAAGTCATCAAAACTGAGACTGTCCATTCCTGGTTTGTTCCTCATAATTAAGGAAACTTGTAACCAAGCAGAAGGTAGAGATCTTAGAAATTTCTGATTTGCATCTTCAGTAGATACACCTGCTCCATGAATCTCTAACTGACTGAGAAGACTTTGGAATCTCTCATAGCCTTTGTGAATCCCATCTGTGTTGGATACAGTGAATCCTTCAAACTGTTGCTTCAAGATGTACTTCTGCATCTTTTTGGATTCATCATTTCCACCAAATCTGGATTTGATGGCATTCCACATTTCTTTTGCATCAGTCATCTTATGGAATTTAGCTAGATGATCTTCTGGTATGGCCATTAGCAAGGTGGTCCTAGCTTTTCTTTCTCTTTCTCTGGCCACTATTTCTTCTGCTGTTTTAGGAGGCAAAATTTTAAGTTGTCCTGATGTATCAGTTGTGACTGACACAGGACCATTCCCATTTTGGATAACCTCCCAAATTGGATAGTCTGTATGAGCCAAATAGTGTTCCATCTTCATAGCCCATATATCATATTCTCCCTTTTTGAGAATAGGCAGCTTGATGGTTGAGACTGTATGAGGAGTTTGTTGTGTTGGTGTTTGTTGTGTTGCTGGTGGAGGTGGTGGTGGTGGATTCTCATCTTGTGTTTCAGACATGTTTAGTTTTGTTGGTTGGAGATGAATAACTGGTTTTTAACTGTTCTTCTTGTTCAGAGTTTCTCAAAGCTCTGATACCACTTGAAGGTCCTAGATAACTGAATGGATCTTTGCAGCCTATAAAGGATGATAGCCAAGATGTATAAATACAAACGACTATGTAGAAACAATGACTATGAATACTATGTGTTAATGCGGAATCTTAACACAGGTACCAAGAAGAACAATGAACAACAGAATAACAACTTTATTAAAGTGTTCTTGAGGATTACAGATTGCTAACTATGATATATGATATGCTCAGCTTGTGTATGTCTGTAATCGTCTATATTTGCTAACTATGCCAACAGTTATCCTTTTATAGACTAAGGATAACCCTAATAGGCTTACATATCTTTCTGACAAATATCTCATAAATATCTTTTAAATATCTTCTCAACGGTACTAACTAACTTTCTACTAACGGTACTAACTAACTAACAGTACTAACTATTTTGTACTGTCGGTACTAAGTATAACTGACAGTACTAACTATTTGTACTGTCGGTACTAAGTTAAGAAAACATTAATCCTAACAGCAAAGACTGTTTGGCACAAAATGCAACTATTTCTTTGTAGCCAACATGATTTGTGTAAGTTGTAATTTTGGAATGGCAAATAGTAAAGCAAATGATTATGTGAAAGTTTGTAGACACGTTTATAAGCCATGTCCTTGTATATTGCACAATTGGTGTTCTTTATAAACCAAATAGTGTATATTTGATTTGAGGAGTGAAAATCATCAAATAGTAAGTTTTGTTCCAATTTGCAACCTTAAACTTTGTATTAATCATAAAAATCATCAAAATTTCAAAAGTGTTGTATTTTTATGTAATTATTATGTTAGAGTGACTTGAACGAAACACTTTTCAAACTTGGTTATTTTTTTGTGATTATTGTTTATGTTTAGTCGTGCATTAACGAGTTGTACATAAAGTTGGTTGAAATTAATAAAATTCAGGGGGTGAGTTTTTAAAATTAATGTATAACATGTTAATGCATATATGAATACTTTAAGCATACTAATTTTGGAAAATTACATAAAAATGAAACAATTTTGAAATGTTGATGATGTTTATAATTAATTTAAAGTTTGAGGTATCAAATTGAAACACTGATGAAACTTGATTACTACTACCTCCGTCTCAAAATTATTGTCCACCTTTCCTTTTTTGTCTGTCCCAAAATTATTGTCCATTTCTAAAAATAATAGTTGAGGTTGTTTAAGTTTACTATATTACCCTTACTCCAAATTGATATTTACAAAAATAAAAGAAACAATAATTAATTATCAATGTGTAAAACTGTCTTTTTTTGCTTTCGTAGAAATCAAAGTATTAATTAATGCATTTTTCTTAAACTGTGTATTTCTTGTCTGTAGACAATAATTTTAGGACGGATGGAGTATTAAGTGACATATTCCCTTAAATTTTGAATATGAACCAATAAATTTGCTTTGGATTTACTTGCTCTTGAATAAAAAAAACGAAAAAAAAGCAAAACTTGAAAACTGTTTATATCCCAACTAGGGCCTAAACCCTCAATATTTATTTTTATTTTGTAATATCATATTATTGGTCACTTTAGCCTTCTAAAATATATATCAATCTATTATATTATTTATCCAATCGATGCATCCTTTCTTTTATACTAATATATAAAGCATTTTGCCTCAATTCTTGAAAAAGTGAAAAGTGAAAAACTTAATCTATCTTAGGAAACTATTGAATCTTAACAATGCAATTATGCAAGGTCTGACTTTTAAGCAATTCGATTTGAATGTTACTTATTTAAGGGAAGTATCGATAATGCAAGGTATTTTTAATATAAATGGCTGGAATATGCAATTTAAGGTCTGATTTTTAATATACATGGAGGAAGAAAATGCAAGGTTGCATACTTTCATAAAACACGTATTATGGTTTAAGCCTCATAAAGCATTTGATTAGTATGATGGCCGCGATAATTGTTATGTTACTGAGGACATTTAGAATTATGATTATCCTTTTTTTGTTATTGAAAGATGATTAGATATCCTTTCTAAACATATCAACCAACCAAAGCATATAAGGCAAGATCTAAACATTTTTACAAGCATTATGCATTAACTCAAATAATATTGTACAAAGTTTTCAGAAATAATTTGGTCAAAAGGCATTATACAACCGTGTATATATTTTTGTCAAGTTTCTTATGTTTGATTTTTTTAATTGTGTCAAATCCCATACCTTAATAGATAATAACTTTACAATTTAGATAATTATATGTGTTTTTTGATGTATGTGTTGTTTAATCATGCTACGGTTTTATAGACAAATCCGGAAACAAAGACAAACTATCATACAATTGATGTTCATTTTGATGTCGAACATCTTGCCGGAGCTATAACGGCTAAACTGGATCGGATATGGGTAGACTTGGTTTGTAAAGAGATCAAGTCATTGTTGAACAAAATAGACTATGTGGAACATCAAATAGAAACTGATTCCAATGTTGATGAAGGTTTTGATGAAGCTTGTAAAACAGAACATGAAAGATACTACCAAATGGATGGAACAGCTAAAGCTGTATTTTACCAGTAACTTTCATGTATTCATATATATAGCCTTTTATATTTAAATTTGCACATTATTTTCGATTGTGTTTATCTTATCAAAAAACTTAAGTTAATCATATATATTATTGTTTAGAAAATGGATTTGAAATGTTGAATACGTATAATTACTAAGCAACATCTAATTTATTAAAAAGGATTGCAAGTTCACATCTTCATTACAACGATTAAACCCAAAAATAAACCAACAACATTTACAATTATACCTTTATATTAACTATGAAGATCGTTGCCCCGAGGCAACATTAAATGCATTCAATGATAAAACCGCCCGACCCGATTTCTTTCTTTTTTTTACCCGATCATCATTACATACGTGTCTTTCTTCTCCTTCACCGCTCCATTTCTTTGTATCTCTCTCATCTCTCTCTTGAAGATACCGATCTCACACATCTCTACTCTCTTGCTCTCTCTCTCTAAAATCACTGGCTCATCTTCTCATTCCTAAATCTATTATCACGTCCCCTAGATCATATTGTGGTTTTTTGGGGTTTCGTTGTGGCGGTGGTTGTGGAGTTACAAAATGAGTGGCGTTACAAGTTTCGTCAATCAATGAGGTGTAAGTTTTCATTTTTTTTACTTTTGTTAATTAATTTTTAGGTTGAAATTAGGGTTTATGTAATGTGTACATGAAATTTAGGGGTTCGGTTTGGATTAATTTGTATTGATGAAGATAGTTTCTGGATTTTAGGTATCAGTTTGTGTGGTTTCGCTGTTGAACGATGTGATTGCATTCGATGGGGTTTTTGTTTTTGTGTGGTTGTTACGATTGTTGCTTCTGGGGTTACTAATATATTTTTCTTGATTGAAGTCTTTTTTATCTCTTCTGTTAGTTAGGGTTAAGGTTTTTTTTAGATTTACTTACTGCATGTTCAACATGTTGTTGTTTTGGTTTGTTGTATGACAAACATTTTTAAAGTCTTTTAAAACTTAAAAAAACAACTAAAACAAAGTATGTATAGATTTCGTTGTATTTGTGTAAAAGATGTATCGTCAGTGACGGTGGGAATAAAATACTACAGTGACGGTGGGAATAAACGGTGGGACCCGAAAAGAAAAGGGGAAAGAAAACATGTTGGTGGTTCAGCTTGGCTTGACCCATTTTGATCCACTGGCTAATAGTGTGATCATAAATAAATGACTTAACTAATACGTAAATGTTTTTGAGTGTTAGGTATGCTATTAGGAGGCTTATTCGTGGTGTCTCGCCTTCACGAGAGGTTTGATTTTTTTTGTTTTGCTTATTTGCATAATTGCCGCGTGAATAGTTTTGTAAGTGCTTATTGCTTATTTTGTTAGGAAATGAGACATAATCTTAACACACCGATATTATAGTTTTTATACAAAACACCATTGTCGAGTCTATCTGTAATCACGTTTATTATATACGAAGAGTCCTAGAAGTGGCAGAATGGACGGGTCAAGGAGTTTTTCTGTATTGGGTGATTGGGTCAAAAGCGGGTGCTTACTATTTCTATGATAAAAGGGTCGCGATTGCCACCTTGATGAATTCATAGTCCAAGTTAGGCTCTGTATTCACAATAACTTTTATATTTTGAATGGTTGCAGGTTGCTGAGCGCGCTTTATTCTTATGGAATAACGATCACATAAAGAATTTGATTACTCAAAACCGCAGTGTGATCCTTCCCCTAATCTTCCATGCTTTAGAGAAGAACACACGAGGGCACTGGAACCAGGCTGTTCAAAGCCTAACCCTGAATGTTAGGAAAATCTTTTCAGATGCTGGCCAAACACTGTTTCACGAGTGACTGACCAAATACCAAGAAGAGGAACTCAAAGAGAAGGAAAACAACAAAAAGCGTGAATCCACTTGGATCCGTTTAGAAGATTTAGCAGCCTTCAAAAGCAACGGACATGAACTGGTATCAAAGTTTGCTTCACTTTTGACTGCAAGTAGCTGATATGAAGTGTGTTTGACGTGGTAGACTTTTGGGGTTGACCTGGATGAATCTTGGTTCGGTTATTTGATAGGGGTTGTCTTCATTTAGAGTTTATGTGACTATTTTGAACGAGATCATGGAAAAAGGGTGAATGAAAGTTGCGGTTTGTTAAATTGCCCCAGTATGGTAAGATGGCAGCAGATAATGGAGGGGAAGGTGTAAGGGGGGAGTCTGTAGTAAACGCACCGACTAATAAGGGCGAATGCATGGTATTATTTTTCACGTTCTTAATAATTTTTTCTGTACTACATTTCAATAAAAAAATGTCTCTAATTTGCCTTCTGGGGGTAGTTAATACTGTATATGTTTCTGATTTATATAGGAATGAACAAAGAATTAAAGACTTTGGTTTTTAGGATTGTATGTGGTGGAGCTGCGAAACAAACATTTCTTCAAAATGAAAGGTATGTATATTTTCTTCAAGTTGAGTTTTAATTTTTGGTTTTTAGGATTCTTAAATTTGAAAATTTAGTATATTGAAAGCTGTAAACCCACTTTTTTGACCTCTTTACGTCTGCTACTGGTCGCTTATTAGTCATGATCATATAGTAAGTTGTGAATAATCATGGAAGGTGAGTGTTTGGATATACTTATGTTGTCAAAATCGAAAACACATAATTAAGCTCACGAGCTTTAAAATAAGCTTAAACAAACACCCCATTCATGTATTAAAATTAAAATCTAACTATTATTTGTGACAACTAAAAACACATAAATCGTGTGGTAGTGTAACTTTGTTATGGAAGACATACATTACTATACTTTATGATATATTCTAGAAATAAATTTATAATTTGTTAGAATTTGATAATTGGTCTGATCAATGTAGGTGGCCATCACTCGGGTAAGCGAGGATTAGCTTATGATGGAAATGAAAGTGCATTTACTGCTGGGCCATTGCCTTTTGAAAACAGTGAGTTTGTCTGTGACCATGAGCTCACTCGATGAAGCCAAAGCTGCAATTGCTGCTCTAGATGGATCTGTAAGTTTTTTAGTCTGTTATTAACTACATGGTAATTTTGTTAGTTTCAGAATTAAAACTTTGTAAGTGCCTGTTATTGGCTTATTACACTATCAAAAGAAATTTTGTACGAATCGATACATAGAGTAGTATTGTCTGCTATATTGTAGGATTCTCTAATCTATAACTAAAATCTGTTAAATATCGCTCTATGTTAATTCTAAGAACATTATTACTTGATGACCAAAATACCAGACCCTTGATGTAGAGACAACGTCCCACTACATCTTTATTTGTGTAAACTCAAGATATTCCACAATTCATTCAAACTTACAAATCATGAAATTAATGTCTTCTCTGTATGAAACTAAGGAAGTTAGAAATTCAGTTTTAAAGGATTCATGATTCGTCAAACATTTGGATTGTGAAGTACTAGGGCAGTAGGGTTGCATGTGGTTGCTACCAGTAGATTACTAACAAGCATATTTAGTCACAAAGCTAGATTTTATGACTATTTCTCATATCTCCACACTATTTATCTACTATATATATAAAGGAGGATTTGACAAGGGAAATTTTAAACCAAGAATGACACGTGGATACTATAAATATTTTCAAACACATAATAAACTCAAAACATATAATTTACGTGGGTATTTTGTCCTTTACATGACACTAAACTTATGAACATATCTTTATCCTTGCAGGGGCTTCTAACTCCCAAAACAGTTGACTATGTTCCGGCTTCTAGATACTAATTACGATCTTGGGTACGTACGGATATTTTAGGTTGTGATTTTACAGGTGGCCTCAAAGAAAAATAGATGTGTGTTATTTGTGTACAAGAATTTCACAATCGAGCTTATTTTGAGTTGCTTACTTTTATGTGTGTTGGGTAGAGTGAAGAAGCGAGAATAGCAAACGAGGTTGAAGCAAATCAGAAAAGGATTAAGAAAGATCTTGAAAAGAAACATGTTTTGAGGCGAAAGGTATTTCTTTTCACACCAGTCGGATAATTATTTACCGTTGAATGAAAAGTATCCAGATTGTTGTAGAATCTGCACGTTTGAGGGGTTTTCTTAATGCTAAAAAGTACAGTTTTTAAAGGGGTATTTGTGTGTGTTTACTGCTGTTTTTAGGGGCGTTTGGGTGTGCTGCAAAACTAAAATGGTTAAGTATGTAGATATTGTCACTTTCAGACCTATAAACTAGCCTTTTTAATTGAGTGCTTATGATAGTTTAGGCAAATTTTAACCTATGGAAAATTAGAACGGTATATATTGCCTACGTTATTACAATTTTTACATAGTAGAATAATAGTTTGAGCGTTTTATGCATAATTAGTTCGCTACATAAAATGACAAAAAAACTTGAAAGTTTGTTGCATTTTCGTGTAGCTTTCCCTAATTTAAGTTGGGGGTAATGTGGGAAATGTATACCATTATACACAAATGTATTGCTCTGAGATCAAAGCATGGTGTTAATACGAGAGCCGTATACTAGGTGCTCATCATGGACTTATATCCACTTATGCCCTTGAGACGTTGGTTCTCTATAAGTTTCATGTTTTCAATAATTCTTTTGCGGGGCTTCCCGAGGTTATTTTCTTTTCATTTTTTAAGTGTCTGGATGTATGTTATTGAAGTGACTATTGTTACCTGAAGCATCAAAGTCGAATAACCAGATAAACAATTCATGCCTACGACCTGTAATGTTTGGACAAACAAATTATGCTTTTAGTTAATGTGACCATTAGGGGTCCAGTAATCAGTTTCTATTAGGTACAAACAGAATTATATTATACTATATAATTAAACATCAAGATTGTTGCCCCGAGGTGCCTCATAAATGCTTGGTTCAATAAATGAAACCGGACCGGGTTGACCCGCCGGTACCCGTCGGAGTTTGGCCGGAAAGAAAACCCGCCCGACCCGTTATGATAAACACGTACCCCTTCTCTAACCTTCCACGTGCCTTCCATTTAATCTCCACCGCCCCATTACCTCTTCACATAAAGATCTTTCTCCCTCTCTCTACCAAAACCCATCGATCCTCGGGATACGTCAATCCCATATCTCTCTTTCTATCATATGAGATGTTTATCGCATCTCTATCTCTTCCTCAGATCTGTCTCTTGATTGTGGGGTTCTGCTGATTGTTGGGGTTTGCTTCTTGAATGATATAATTGCATACGCTGATTTTATTGTAGGGCTGTCACGGTTTTATTGCGGGGTTGTCACGATTGTTGAGGTTTGGTTCTTGAATGGGACTCTTTGCTTATAGGGTTAGTAACTTTTTTATGGTTTCTGTTTTTTGTCATTGTTTTTTATGTGTGGTTCAATTGATGGTTACTTAAAGTGTTAGTTATTTTGGATTTGGGAGAAACTTGGGTTTGCCAGCTTATATACTTAGGAGAATTTTTATCATGTTAAAATTAAAAATTCCACGTTACCCGCATCTTGGCGAGGCAAATTGTTTGATTTGCAGCCATGGTGGGTTCACCTTTCGCTTTAGCCGTGGATTCATTTGTGGAGTGGTGACTTTGGGCATTACGACTGCTAAATGTGACCTACACTAGGCTTCTCGATGCCACCAATCTCTTTGTTGCCACCATTCATGGTGCGCGGCGATGTTGATCGGTGTGTGACGATTGCTTTGAAAAAGGTTGCATTATTATTGTAACTGCTGCAAGTTCTGTTGTTGTGCAGTGTATGAATGTGTTGTGTACCACACGCTAAATTATGGCGGGTTGTGTGTTTGCTGACTAATAAAGAGGAAGAGGAGCATTCCGGCGGGGCAAGCTTATTTAGCTTGCAGCCGTGGAAGATGTATCCCCTTTTTATGTTTGTCAATTGGATTTGTCAAAAGCTCTATTAAGATGATTCTTTATTAGTAACTTATGTATTACTCAGTTATTATACTATATAATTAAACATCAAGATTGTTGCCCCGAGGTGCCTCATAAATGCTTGGTTCAATATTGGTTCCCAATTGGATTTGTGCTTGCCTATATCTAATATTGGTTCCCATCCGAAACTGTTCCAAATTTGCTTATCGCGTTGTCAATCGATTTTTAAGAAATGAGAATGAAAGAGATATTGATTGTAACAGGCTGTGATGAGTTTGAGCGGCTTGGATTAAAGTTGAGATTTTCCGTATCTTGGCGGGGCAAATTACTATATTTGCAGCCATGGCGGATGTGTCCCTTTTTTCTGATTGTCTACTTATCTGTGATGAGTACAAATGCCTTCGGTGGAACTGAGATTGTCCGCGTCTTGGCGAGGCAACTCATTACCGTTGCAGCCATGGCGGACGTATCCTCTTTCTTCGATTGAAAGCCTATCTAAGCCTCAGGTGCAATGACTTTGACACTTTCTACAACGGGCTTTGAACTCTGAGTTTTTGACAGTGGGTTTAGTTTGGTGGAAATAAGTTGTGATTTAAAAAAACTTGAATCTAAGGCGTCATCGTTTCGGGCTAAGATTTGAATCGGTTTTTATGCAATTAAAATGGTGTTAATATTAGTTGTGAAAGCTTTATATCAGAATAAACTTAGCTGTCAGTTGCAGCAGTTAACATTTGGTTACTTTTGAGCCTACGATGCATGAAACTGACCCGTACCTTGGCCGATTACTCCTCTTTTTTCTATTATTGTACGTAGTAGTTAATTAACACCCGTACCTTGGCGGGGAGACCTGACACGTGTTGTGGTTGCAGCCATGGTTACAGTCTACAGTTGTCTATGCTTTCTTATGATATTTAAACTTGAGATAGAAAAATCTCTGATTTCAGATGGAAACTGGCTAAACGAGAGAGAAAGAGGTGGTATATCTTTTAGAGGTTCTACCGGGTTGACCCGGGTTCTGCATTAATTGTTTTAACCTGGGTGCTGCCTTTTATATAAAAGTTATAATAATGGGTCATTATGGGCTGATGTTGTATTATATAATGTGTCAATTGTCGACGGTTGGTTAATATTTAAGCAGACATTTGGTGTGAAATGTGGTACCTATTCTAACTTACAATGTTTGCAAAAAAGAAAGTCCATCTTGCCATTTAAACGAGGCTGTGATGATTAATTATGAAAAACTTAAAAAATTGTGATTATTCGCATCTTGATGGGCAAGTTGCTAACTTTGCAGCCATGGCAGATTAATCCGCTTTTTCAGTTGTCTATAAGTCTGAGCCTTTGACGATGCTGTTGAAACTGATGCCGTCGTTTTTGATCAAAATTAAGATTTACAGTCCGAGGTTGTTTATACTTTTTGCTTATGCTCCTTCAATGCCATCGATCCTTTTGCTTTCGCTACCAATGTCATTTGGTGTGTCACGATGGTGATAGTTTCAGAAGCTGCAAAATGAGCCTTAAGAGAATCAAGTTAGGCTGCGTTCTTAAGTTGTTCATTAGCTGTCACTTAATGTTGCAGCAGTTAACATTCGATACTTTTAAGCGTACGATGCATGAAAATGACCCGCACCTTGGCGGGGCAGCATGACCGAGGTCGTGTTTGCAGCCATGGCGGATCAGATATTCTTTAACCGGTTCTCGCACTCGCAATTCTGAGCAAGATAGTACATTAACCCGGGGGCACATTAGCAATAAATTTACCCTATTTGTTTAAACCCATTCGATCCGCCCCGTTTGAACCAAAGGAAGAAGCTTCACAGTTGGACCCACGAGAGAAGCAAAGGTAAATGGTTCATATGTATTAT
>BQNB010019923.1:0-59520 GCA_026074375.1 Tanacetum coccineum | reverse complement strand
AGTAACCGCGTACGAGAAAGAAAAATAAATAATTAGTAAAATAGATGACGTCGTAAAAGACCTGAAAATACGGAAATGTGACAGAAACCTCGACGATGACCTAGGTATATCCACTCATCTAATCACTAGTAAACCAAGGACGAATAAAACAAATTGAGCACCGGGACGGCGCTCTCTTAAGGTGGGAAGACTATAACAACCGTCAATTTTCGGAACATATTTAAATAATAAATCATATTTATTATTACATGTTGTCGTTTATAAAATTTATTTTAAATTATTTGATTCGAAAAAAAAAGAAATAATTTAATTCATAGAATTTATCAAAAACGAACCACTAAATCACGTTTTCACGATTCGGACCCTAAAGCAATTCGATGTAAAACGATATTTCGGACAACTTTTTAGTTTTGACCGAGACCCGAAAACAGTCAGAAAGAGACTGAAATGCCCTCGCAAGATTTAGAAACGAGAAAATAATTAAATTATATTTAATTAACAGTTTTATTAAATAAAAATATTTAATAAATTTAGTCATCATTTTATTCGAAAACGTTTGTTGATAACGCGAATATATGGGTTAGAAATTTATTTTTATTTATTTTTCTTATTTTCGGACGAGACGTAACCGGTTCATTAAATAAATAACGAATATTAATAACGAATATTTTTATAAATATTATAAAAATATTTATGAAATAAAATCGTGTAAATACTCATTTTTATCGGAAAAATGATTTGAAAAACAATGGCGCAAGTTTCGTGATTTGAATCACCCGTTAAGTCGCCCAAACGAGCCCCGAACCATTATTTTACAAAATAATGCCCAACATTTACACTATTAGTCCCTGTGAGATAATTATATAATTGACCCTAAACTATTAACTACTTGCCACTTATTTTAAAACTTTTATTATATATATAAAAAGTTTATAAAAATTTCATTTTATCAAAAAAATTTACACACACTCATACACCCATTTCTCCCTCCCCTCTCCACCGGAAAAACAATCCGGCCACCACAGCCACCGCCGGAAAAGATTCCGGTCATCTTCTCCGGCCACTTTTCCGGCCAAACTCCGGCGAACCCAAAACCTTATAAAACGTTTCTCATCTCCGGATCTACCCGATCCTCACCACCACGCGCCACCACTCGCCACCACAGTCGCCACTCATTTATATCACCAACCAAAACCACCCCTCTACCACCGTTGCCACCATCACCATCCCACGCACCACTACAACACCCCCGCTGCCATCATCGCCGCCGCCCCTCTCCACCATCGCAGCCCTCGTGGGTGTTTGTGTGCAGCCGAACACGCCACCAAGGTGGTGTTCGGTTTGGCTTGACACCACCACCGCCACCTGTACCCCCGGTCACAGCCACCGCGGCAGCAGCTGCATATCCCCACCTCCCTTTTTGGTCTCTTTTGGATGGTTAAATATAATTTATGTGTATTTTTTTAGTCATTTATTTTTTTATAAATTTTAAAAGGTGTTTGTTTCTACGTTTTATGGCCCTAACGGGGCGTTTGGATTTGTTGTTAACACAACCATAAGGGTGCGTTTGGCTCAACAGCAGCCTACAAGGGTGCGTTTGGTTTGTGGTAAATCTGCCCCGAATGGGTGCGTTTGAATGTTACGCGAAGCACCATAGGGTGCGTTTGTGTAGGATCCCGATTTACTTCACTTCATAACACGAATCACGAACTAAGAAAGGAGAAAGAGAGATGATCGAAAAGAGAGAGAGAGAGGAGAGAGAGATGAGAAAAAAAGATAGAAAATAGATTTAGATATTTGTGATTTCTTAGATATTTATATATATCCCTACGACACATGGGATATTTAACTAGGACCCGGGCTCGGGTTTTGTTTGGGATTAAACCCGAAACATATACAATATTAGATTATCTATCGAGCCCGGTTCCCGATATTATTTAATTACAACATTAACTAATTAAAGACCGAAGCTCCATCGTAGAGTGACCGAGCTTCCTTGTTCGACTCAATAAATTGAGGCTAACAATCTCCCCCGAAGTGAGGTCTTGAACACAGGAACGAGCTTCCTTTATTGACTCAATAAAATTGAGGCTAACAATCTCCCCCGAAGTGAGTTCATTGATGACACTCCTTCATGAGATCAGTGAGATTGCTTTTGTCGTTTAAGCTCGAGTGTTCTTGGTCTTTGTCTTCGTTATTTGTTGTAGGCTTGTTCCTTCATGCTTTGCGATCTTGACTTTGAGCCTTTGTCATTGTCTTTATCGTCTATGCCATCTTGCGATCTTTTGTTTTTGACCAACATGCTCATACTTTTGCATTATCTTGAAAGCTTCAAATCAGAGTTTGCGGAAGTCTTTGTCTTTAAATCTTGAGCTTTCTAGATAGATTGTCTTTGTAGATTGAGCATTTGAATGGGATTGAGGTTGCCGTTACCACCGTTTGACCTGCAGGTTTACGTTAGTGATAAACGAGAAAATTGATTTAAAAAATCAATCGACGTGTCACTCGTTAAAGCAAAATTCATCAACCGTCAATTCATTTACTGGACCAAATCGATATCCAGTTGTCACAAGTTTGATTCATATAGAATCTCGCAAGTCACCTACCGCAGTGCTGTTTGATGATGACACTGGAAGGATTTCCATTCGTCATTGTGAATACTAAAGAGTATCACTCTGAATGTTCTGGCAAATATCACAATGATATTGCGTAGGACTCTTGATAACAGCTTGTGAACCTGATGATGTTCAACAAGTGTTTGAAATGGAATGTGTCCTAACGAAACTTTGATTGATCCATGGCTTAGACGCGATTAGTGCATTTTGGTTTAGTACTCAAGGCTGGAGCAGATTGCCACCCTTTTCAATACAACAATCTCGGATTGAGATGTCAATAGATAACGTGTGTATCTCCGTGACAAATGAGACAAGTTTCTGTTAAGAAAACCTCGAATGAGCTGTGAAGAGGTATTGTGCATTGCCAACACTGGGTCCATGATGTCAGATTTCATACCAGCAATCATCTGACTGATTCTGATAGCATATGTATTGACCCGGGTGGTTTCTGCTAAGTATGTGGAGGGCTCTTTCGTTATACCCTTTATCTACATTTCGTTTTGAATTCATCAACGCATTCAATGCATACCAAGACGTCATTACTACACCTAGTTGTGATATTCACAGTGTAACTCAATCTTAGTCGGCCATTTTTCCCATATACATTCATCTCCATCATACCTAAGACTGCTATTTCTAGATCTTTGATTATTCTTTGGTAGATATCCTCCGGTTCTGGGTTGGATCAAGGATTTATTCAAACCTAACCACCTTATGACTTCAGAATCGTCGTGAATTAAGAAGTTTGTTGGTATAAAGATAGAACCATTAACCTTTTCAGCACATTTGAGTCGAATAGATCATATTTGAAATACATTTTCTCCCCTTATATTAAATAATAAACACTTGTTTTTGAAATACCCTTTGATTAAAATATGTCTTAAAATTCCGTGAGAGAAAAAATATATTCAGCATGAAAGGTTTGGAACTGTTTGAAAATTTGTTTTGAATACATAAGAATGGTCTTTGTTATGAATATTCAAAAACAATTAACCTATGTTTTCGAAAAACTCCCCCTCAATAATAGGACAAGTTTGAAAAATTGTTGTCATTTTGAAAACAATTGTGAGGGATGGGAAGTGTTGAACACACATTTTGAAAGATTATGAATGTCATCGAGAAATTCTTGAAAAAATTTGTTCAACTTTTTGAAAAACAATATGTTAGAGGATTTCTCTTCTAACGGTAAGGGTAAGCGCACAGAAACGTACACTACTCCATTTCGTTAGAGCTAAAGAAATTGAATGTTCATGTAAGAAAAGCTCAAGACCCGAGAAACGTTAATTTTTCCTCGTTGTGAGGATAAGTATTAACTTTCCTTTATTTGAAAGTCTGGGTTATGTACGGATATTTGCACATAAGCCATTTAGAAAATAGAAATGACATTTTTTGAAACTATTTGGCAAACTCTCGCGGAACTTCATTACACACCCGTGTCAATGTATAATCGACATTTCTAAGCACGTAAATGTTGATCGATTGCAAGAGACATGTCGAAATGATTCTTTTTGAAAAATTTTCGTGATTTTTCTGATAAGTATATATTTACGAGTTGTCCTCGGCATTGCTATATGATGGTGGAATAGTAATTCCCAACACTTGTCGGTGATGTAGCTGTCTGACAGCTAGAGGAAACAACATTTGGAACCACTTTGAACTGACGGTTCATTGCTGTGGTCTTAATTCCGAGTTCAGAACTGTTATGAACAGAAGTCCATTGATGAAGAACAGGCTCTGAATGATGTGAACAGATTATCAATCCTAATGAAACCGAGGCATGATCTGCTGAGACTCAAAACTCTGACATGAAGACCGAGGCTTGAACTGCTTTGCTCAAACATCATCTGACGTGAAGACCGAGGCTTGAACTGTTTTGTCCAAACGTCATTACATGAAGATTTTCAAAGCAAACAGTACCCAGAAATTTCTCCACAAAATTACACAACAGCTTGAGATTGCCCGTCATGCTGCTTTGTGCATCCAGAGTCAACAATGAATAGGATGAGTTGTACAATCTGCAAGAGAGTTAGAGGACGATGGAACATTGGACAAATTGGATCCTAAGGAATTTGATATCTTCAAGACATATTTATCCTAGAGACAAGTCTATAGTGGACTAATTACATGCTGATGTCTCATCACTCCAAATCTTGCATCCATATCTTATTGGTCCTTACGGCTTTGTGACCATGAATAGAACATGATGGAAACATCTCTAGCCTATCCACCATTTCCATTCCTGTTTTGTATTCTCATACAACTTCTTATAGTAACTCTTGGATTTTTGAATAGTGGTATCTGATGCAACTGTTTTCTTATGGGGTGTTGCAACAGATTTGTTCGCTTTTCTCTTGGGTTTACTAGCACTAATAGGCACTACATGAGGCTTCTTAGTTCTAGCAATTCACTCTTTCAAGATCGAGAAACACAAGCATCATGAATAGAATTAAACACACATTTTCCACATTCAGCACAAACAGCATTTACATTCGAAGTTCTGGAGTTTGAACTGTCATTACACGCAGTTACAGACTTTGTTTTCTTAGAAATACTAGAAATCCTATGATGGTCTTCTACTTCCTTCTTTTTAAACTTCACTTGACTAATGTTTGGGCACACCTTTTCTTTTCACCTGTTAGCACTTAAGCTGTGGTCTGGAAGATGGATAGTGTTTAAAAGCTCAAGAAATGGTAAAGTGTTTGGATACATCCTCTATGAACTAAAGAAGATAAATCTTAAGGAAACATGAAGTTAAAAGAGTTCAACATTCATGTTTAAGGGAGGATTGTTGGGAATTACGTTTTCCTAACTTAGTACCGACAGTACTAATAGTTAGCTAAAAACTATATGGTTTATCAATCCACAATGTTATGGCAATGAAGCATTGGGTAGTCCAAAGAAAAGCAAACGGTATTTGGTAAAGACAAATCAATTCCGTTGATGGTTGACAGTTTACCAAAAACTGTATGGTCATTAACTCACCATGTTTTTAAAATGAAGAGTTAACTATCCCAGAGCAAACGGCTAGTGGTAAAGGAACATCAAATCCGTTAATGGCTAGTAGGTTGCCAAAAACTACAAAGCCAACTTAGTTGGATTATTGCTGAAAAGATGTTGTTGTGTTGGTGAGAAGACAAAGTTGCTGAAGAAGGATAGAGTTTAAAAGATCAAGAAATGATAAGAGTGTTTGGATACATCCTCTAAGAGCTTAAAGAAGATAAATTTGAAGAAACATGAAGTTAAAAGAGTTCAACATTCATGTTTAAGGGAGGATTGTTAGGATTTATGTTTTCCTAACTTAGTACCGACAGTACAAATAGTTAGTACCGTTAGTTATAGTTAGTACTGACAGTACAAAGTGTTAAGTACTTAGAAAATAGTTAGTACCGTTTAAGAGATATGTATGAGATATCTTAGGAAAAGATATGTATGCGTTTTGTAAGCCTGTTCTGTTAGGGTTTATCCTTAGTCTATAAAAGGATCCCTCTTGGCATAGTTAGATATACGACCTCAAGATATCTCATAGCAAAATCATATCTAAATAGTTAGTAATCTGTAATCGTTCAAAGCAGATTAATAGAAGTTATTATTTAGTTCTACATTGTTTTTCTTAGTACTTGTGTTAAGATTCCGCATTAACACATAGTATTCATAATCAGTGTTTCTACATAGTCAGTTGTATTTATACATTTTGGCTATCATCCTTAATAGGCTGCAGAGATCTATTCCTAAGAGGGACTCACAAGTGGTATCAGAGCCTGTGAGAAACTCTGAATAAGAACAATCTAATCCAGTTATAAACCTTCATCCTTCAAAACTAAACATGTCTGCACCACAAGATGAAATTCCACCACCACCACCACCTCCACCATCATCATCACAAACACCAACCCAACAAACTCCTCATACAGTATCAACCATCAAGCTGCCTATTCTCAAAAAGGGAGAATATGATATAGTTTATGTATGTTGTGTGGGATATGTGAGATTTGATAATCAATCCATTGAGCGTGATCGTCTCATTGGGATTGAATTTGTGTTGGATTTTGTGGAGTTCATTTCGTCCACTTTAGTGATAAGGAAATGATTTTGGTGATTGAAGCGGTTTCGCGTTAATTGTGTAAGTAATTATACGTATATGTATTTTTGTGTTAGTGATTTAAGATAAGATTAGGTTTTGGAAGTTGGATTAATATGGAAAATATGACATATGAGAAGGGAATGAGATTTGTAAAATATAAGAGTTTTAATGAAATTTCTAAAAATAGGAAGTATGTTGGTGAAATAAAAGTTATTTTTAGAAAGTAATTTATAAGCAAAATGGTTTACCAAATTAGCTTGAGTTTTTATAAAAACTTGAGGTATTGAAGGTAATTAATTAATTAATAAAAGATAAAAAAAATATTTTTTATACATGAATAGTAAAATACGAATTTTAGGGAAAATAAGAAAAAAAAGAAAAATCAAATCCCAATTTAACTAGGACTCTAATTAGGGAATTTTGTATCCTATATATACTAACTCATAATACCCTAAGAACGAAATTTTCCTCCCCTCCTCTTGCATTAGTCGGCCGAATACCTCAAGAAAAGAAGAAGAAAAATTAAGGTTTTGATTTTGTGAAGAAAACAAGCTTTAAGGTATGTTTAGTTTTCTTAATTAGTTTAATTATTGATTTAATTCATGTAACAAGAGTTATGGTGGATCTAGGGTTTCATAATATTCTTTAAATTAAAGTTTATAATCTAATTAGGGTTCTTAGTAATCAATTAGATGCGAGTTGGTGTAATCATTAGGGTTTAGATCGCATTAGAACTTTATTTAGATTGGGGCAGAATTTAGGGCTGTGTTGTTTGGCTGATATCTCAATGATGGTAATAGATTTTGTCAATTTTTCGGTGTCTATGATGTAGCTCAGAGAGTTTAGTTTCCAGAACATCCGGCCTCAAAGGTTTTAAGGTCGGGAAGTCATTGAAACGTTGGTTGCAAAAAAAGTTGTTAAACCAGTAAATACAGGTTAGATTTAGGTCAGATTACAAGGTATAAAACCCCTACTTAAAATTCGAATTTAGCTTAGACCTTCTACAGGAGTTTCGTTCTATGTGTTTATTAGAAATCCCCCAAAGGAAAGCTTCTGATTTAGAGTCGAAGTATGATTTTTAAGTCCAAACGTTTTAGTGTGCAATCAGATCCGAATTAGGACTGTTTTGAAGTTTGATTTTCTTAGGA
Source organism: Tanacetum coccineum (assembly GCA_026074375.1). Classification (NCBI taxonomy): domain Eukaryota; kingdom Viridiplantae; phylum Streptophyta; class Magnoliopsida; order Asterales; family Asteraceae; genus Tanacetum; species Tanacetum coccineum. Next base: position 51,676 of record BQNB010019923.1, on the reverse strand, counting down.
GTACTTGTGCATGTAAATGGCTCTTGGGAATCATGAGGTAGTTAATATACTCATAAATGAACATAGGTGATTTTTGGTATGAATTATGGAGGTCAGTAAGTAGAGGTTTTGAGTACGTTAAGTCACGTTAAAATTCTGCAGTTTTGAACAAATTGTGACTAACTAGTGAAACTTGTTAATGAAGTGGTTAAAGTTGGGTATGGTGTCGGGGTGACCCATGGGGTTAATAGAACACCTTAGACATCCATCATATGATTGTTACATGTGCATTAAGCTTTTGGCTTAGTAGCGTGTAACACGAGTTATTTTGTTGTTTAGATTTGTGCTAGTTGTTTGTGAAGCTTTTTGTTGGAATCTTTTGGAAAGCTAAGCAAAGGTGAGTTTCATAGCCCCTTTTTCTCATGTTATTTTGGGGTGAGAATAATGCTTGTCTTGTTGTCGTGTTAAAATGTTTTTAAGCTTGCTGTAGTTATGTGTATTGGATCGTTGTAGAGTAGTTATTGTTGTGGAGCTTTGGAGCGGGGGTAAACGTTCCTACCTATTGTTATGGATATGTGACTAATCGCCTACTTTGTGGGTAAGATCCTTAGAGGTGATCAACTCATTTGTGATATTGTGACTTCGGTACCAAGAGTCTAGAATTAGGATTTGTATTCCTTTCTATGACTATTAGTGGAGCGGCAAGGTACGCCTACCTTATTGTTTTGGTATGCTTATGGATCGTGGGCATGTTCCGTCCCGTTGTTGTTACTTGTTGTCATGAATTGTTTTGGTAATTACAACAGCTAATTGAAAGTTTATTTTGGATTTTGTTGTATGTCGTAAACCTATGATTCTCGCTCAACTTTATGTTGACGTTTTAAGCATCATTTTCAGGTAAGCCTAAATGGTGCTAAGATATAACGAAGTGGCTAGAAGAGACCTGAGGATGTGCCTTTGTAGTTTTATTTTGCTTTCTGTTGAGAATAAATGGAATGCGTTTGCCATTAGAATGTTTGGATTATAGTTTTGCATGTCATTTATTTAACTAGACCCCTCTTTCTCATTATAAAAGACATCATTTTGGTTTTGTGTATTGATTATGAACACTTTATGTCTTTGTGCTTTACATTAGTTTTCATTTTATTATTCTCGAATATAGACACCACCATGTGTGTGATATATCCATTTCTCGGTTACGCCGTCGCGTTTCCACCTTGGCGGGGAGTGACAACCCTGATATTACAACTAGAGGGAGTATATTGAGGCACGAAGCTGAAAAAAACGCATAGAGAGCGTGTCCAAGAGTTTTAATTGGGAAACTGCTACATATGGTAAGGTCAGGTATTCTGAAGATATCGACTACTTCAAAGATTTTGAGAACGAATTCCTAGCCATTGTCTATAATGATGCATTGGCATCTGACCACAAGATCTCGTCTGAATCTCCGGTAAGGTCCTCGTTTATAATTATAAATATTACTTTAGAATATCACTTGAAACGAATCTACGTGAGATTACATTTTCATATATGACAAAAGTGATTTTCTAAAAAATATTACTTTTAACGATTTAAAAAGGATTCGGGAAATGATAATGATAAAGTCAACATCGAATTACCTTCGGATGATGCTTCTATCAAACCATCAGATAGTATTATTAATGCTAATATTGATACCGAATCCCATGAGTTCAATGGGGATTTTGAAACAAATCATGACACACCGGGTAAGTCTTTCACTATAAAAGACTTTTTCAAAATGATTAAAGTCGTGATTCGAAAATGTTTTATCAAAGGGATGCCATACATTTTTATAATTAAGAATTTATATGTGCCATTTGGCATCCCGTTCGACCCCAAATTGTTTTATAGGGATGAGATAAAACTAGGGCAAGTTTAACTTAAAGACTTATCTGTAAAGAAAAGTGCTTGCCGGGAGACAACCCGAAATGTATTTTCAATTTTTAGCGAGTTTGTCTTCCCAGATGGCCGATACGGCGTATCCAACCCAATGGATACGGCGTATTGACTATCTGGACGTTATCCAGTCTTTACTTTTCTGCAATTTAAAGCTTTTTCGTCAGTTCAGTCTATACGGCGTATTCGTTAAACGAATACATCGTATTAGGCGACAGACCCGTATTTAGTATTTTTATTACAGGTATCAATACGGAGTATCCTATTTTATGGATACAGCGTATCGACTTACTGTATAGTTTTAGGTTTTTATTTCGAGTCTAACCAACGAATACACGAAGATAGAATTTGCACTTGTCTTCTAAGCATTTATACATGAACCTTCTGGAACATTTAATGAATTTGGTGGAATGTTTATTATCTGGAATTATATGTGTGTGTTGTTCATGCTAAGATTCAAACACCTTTTTCGCACACACAATCTTGCTCACAAACTCAACATGGAGGATCATATCGAGCAAGTATCAGGGGAGTTTCTCGTTCGAATCCCTTTTATTTCTCGTTTTTAATGTTATATTTATACAACGAGGGCGTTGTATATTTCAAGTGGGGGGAGGAGAATTAGAACGCTTACTTGTCATATTTTTCACAATAAAATGCTTAAATTATACCTAAATTTAAAAAAATTTCAAGCATAATTTTGTGAAATTATTAGCTACATAACCTGCATACATAACCCTTGTTAGATATTATGAGAATTTAGCCTTATCTGTTTCCAAATATTTATCCAAATTCCACAAAATTATGAGTGTACCTATGATGTTGTAGACTTTAAAACTTGGCTTGGTATATCTATTCGAGACCACAATAATAAGTACTATTTTAAATAGATGGAGTAACTTGACTAAACTAGTAAATTTCTAGGAATACACCCAAAAAGCATATATGTTGTGATATTAACTAAGCACACTGGTTAGTTAACCCCCATATAAACCCTTTGTTTACTTTTATCATTAAAGTAAGATTCACCTAGAAAACCCATTGAGCCATTCCTGTCTATTTCACACCAAATGTTTGTTTCGTTACACCTTTACACCTTAGCCTACCCTATCAGATTAAGTCCTTAAACGGTTGCTAGTTGATTTTGTGTAAAGTATTGTATTTCCTGTATTGGAATGGAAATTTTCTATCTCTGGTATAATCGGTAAAATTGCACAATGCAATTAGGCACATGTTGATTTTTCATCCATGGTTAGGTCGGGAAATTGTTCGATGCAATGGGAATGTAAAAAGTAGTAGTTTTTCAGTATGTTTTTCTACTTTCACAATTACTTTTATATATATCTAAAGTATGGAGGATTATGGATAAATTATCCGGATTTATTGAGATCATGAAGATGGTGAAAATACACCGAAATTCGTAGTATGTTTAAAAAAAATTAGAAAAATTGCAACAAAAAGAGAGGATGAAGTTTGGAGAAGTAGATAGTCGGTTCGTTTAAGCTTAAACCGATATTATTATTTGAAGGATCGATTATTCGTTGATACGTATTATAAATCAACGATGTAAAGTTTTGTATAAAGTGGTAGATATCACCACTAATTTTTATAAAGTATGTATATTATGGACGATTAGGAGTTGACCATTATGGGAACACAAACTAAGGGTTGTTTTCATTTATCTTTGATCGAAGATGTTTTTTGAGTCTGCTTCGTGTCTACTAAACATGGAGTAGTCCATGATTTGTCTCTTTATCATGAGAACGGCCGAGAAAGTATCAAGCAACTTGTACCTTATTTGTTTGGACTTAGTCTATTTGTTTTGTAATTTTTTTTATTTAACAACCATTATTTCCCTTTCCTAATCCCAAACCCTTAGGTCTTATTCGAATGAGGATGCAAGCAATCGCATATGTCTATTCCGTCATTACGCCAATGTATGTGTGATTTTTTCCTCCTTGTTGGTTTATTACTTTTGGAGAAAAGATTAGAAGATCCATGCCTTATATCACTCTTCGTCCTAACCCTTGGTTTTAATCGAGTGAGGAAATTAAATGCAATAATGTATGTATATTCCATTGTTATGGATGTGTTTATGTGGTTTGTCGCGCTTGCTGGTTTATGAGTTTTGGTAAAGACTACTAGTCCTATTCTTTAGCTTATTCGAGTTAAGGTTCGAATGCAGTCATATGTGTCTATCCCATCGTTATGGGTGTGTATGTGTGATTTTGTCACCTTTTCTGGAATATTGGTATCGATAGATATTGGAAAGAGTGATCAACCCTTAAAGCCTTTTAAACCCAATTTACCTTTATAAACTTGTTACTCCTTAGATTTAGTGATGGAGATGTGTATCTTTGCCAAGCTTATGATAGAATACTCATCACGCCCTGGCAATTGAGAATTAGTCAAATGTTACAACATAGATTAGTTGAGTGAATTGAGAGTTTTTATTTTCCTATTTCGTGAGGTGTTTAGTTATATACTTGTAATTAAACAAATACATGCTTAAAGGAAAAATCCTTGACTACGGTTGGGATATATTTTCATAAATTTTCTAAAGTCTACTTGAGGATAAGTAGGATTCAAGTGGGGGGATATTTGATGACATCAAATAACGTTACTTTTATAACATCATTTATCCCATGTAAATTACCTATTTTGTATGATTATTGCAAGAATTGATACTTAATTGCTTTAAGTTGTTATTTTCAGTAATTATGGAGTACTTTGTGAAGATTAGCTAAAAGACATGCATTTTGGAGCTTAAATGAAGAGTTTGAGAAAGTCTACTGATCTGACAGCCAATACACCGTATTATTCTAGACCTATACGACGTATCCAATACTTTGACGAACTAAAAGACCATTGCCTGACTTTGAAGAATACGCCGTATCCACATCAACAATACGCCGTATATAATACTTTGGTTAACGAAGAACTAACTAGGTTTATCTCAATATGCCGTATCTATCAAGAAGATACGGCGTATCTATGCCTGCACTTCATAAATAACTACGAAGAATTGAAGACCCAATACGCCGTATCCTGGTGACTTAATACGCAATATCAAAGGTCAAACATTGGAAGATTCTAAAAGATATCAATTGTGGTCTCTACTCCAAGAAATCCCGAATACGCCATATCCTACATCGCCCGATACGACGTATCGATCAATTTCCAGACTCTATAAATATAAGACCCTAAACTCAGTTTTAGGTATGCAAGTGAAGCCCTAAACGACCAAGTCGACTAGCAGACGAATAAAGGAGCATAGAAGGTCAAAAAAGAGCCTCAAGGTCATAGGAAAACTCTTGTAATCTTCGCACAACCAAATACGCGTTCGGTTAAGGTTTCTTTATTATAATCGTTCATATATGAAACCGTGTGTATTTTTACAATGACTATCGGCTAATACATGTTTATGAATGTTTAATGTTTGTTTTGTTTATATCGATTGCTTAATTTATCGTTGATTGTTGATTATGTTTATCAATTTATACTTGTTTACGTGCTTAAGTATGCAACCTATCATTCAACTGGGTCTAGTCCTACATATTTAATGCGCTGCAACTTCGGTGTTGTTTGGGCGTAGGCTAAGAGTTCGGGATAGCTCTCCATATCGCAATTTATATATCTAGAATCATAGGATCACAAATATTGACCTATCTTTACCAATTGTTTAAGGGAATAAGTTGTTCTAGCAGGTGACCTAGTATAACGTTCTGCTTCCTTTGGTAAAGACTCGGACAGTGGACTACTAGTATACAAAGAGCCGTTAAGCAGTTAGTGGGGAAAGTCTCGATGAGCTAGGGTTTAATAAGATCACCATTATTAATCTCCTAAGATAGATTATAATCAACAAATAGGATGTTTTATGCGGATGCATTTAATTGTGACAGAATTAGCGTGTGTAGGTTTTAGGAAGAAGTACCGCCTAGACCTAGGAATGATACGCCGCCTCGAGATAAGGACTCATTGCACTAAATAAACAAACTTGTGTTTTATCAGATTACTCGTGGTTGATATGTTTTCCTTACATTAGTGATTGACTGCTCCACTATCGTTTGTTTATCTTCTTGTGTGTGTTTATTGCTTTACTTGTCATCAAAATCCTAGGTTAGATAACCTAAACTCGTGCCAGTCTCTCAGACTGAACCCCCTTATACCTTAGATCTAGGACTAACTTAACTCAGATTAGATCTAACATAGACAACTAAAATACTGATAGACTTAGGAATTAACGCTCTCGCTCTTAGTGATAGAATTGAAGTTTAATTGTGACAATCTTTAATGCCATAACCAAGACTTGGTCTTTGAGGCTTTAGACAAGAGAGACAGATAGGAGAGGATAGTATCATATCTTCCAGAGACAAAGTGTATAAATTGGAGCCCCTTGATCCATTGAGTAAGTCCACACCTTTTAAGTCACGAATGTAGCAAGTGTGTTTGCGAAAAGCTACCTCGAGATCGGAGTCACAAAATTGGCCAACAGAAAATAAGTTATGTCATAACCCTTCCACATAGTAAACCCGAGAAATCGTAACATTGCCCATCTGATAGTCACCATAGCCTATTATTGTTGAAATCTGATCGTTACCAAATCTTACAGTACCCAGAAATTTATGAACGAAGTTGGTGAGTTGAGAGCGGTTTCCGGTCATTTGCTTGGAGCATTCGGAGTCCAAATACCAGAGAACAATTTGGACAACCTGAAATCAATAAGAGAAGAAGATGGAGCAGTGGAAACATTAGATCCTCAGGTTTGACGGGGTCTTGAGTTGTTAGAAGTGTTAGATTTATAACATTAGATCTACTGCTCAAACTTTTATTAGTGACATCCTTAAGCATTTCCGGATTGTTCCTACAAGTTGGTGTTTTCTTTGCTACTTTTGGTGGGAGTGGATTCTTAGAGGGCACTACATTAGTGGAGGTAATCCTAGTCAAAGGGCACCTATTTCCTTCTATAGTAAATTTCTGACCTGTAGGAATCCATTTAGAACCAACAGTAGTAAAAACTTTACCAGTAGGTTTCCAAGTTGTTTTCTTTTTGCTACTCCTAGAAGATTTAGATTTAGAGCACGCATTCACATCATTAACAAAATCAAGAACATACGAATCATGAATTACATCAAAGAAACATCCATTACATGTAGCACAAATTGATTCAGAATTCGCTTTTAACATGGAATGCTTAACAGTTGCATTACAAACAGGTTCAATAACACGTTTCTTTTTATTTAAACTAGATTTAACGCTCCTAGGGTGGTATTCTACTTTATTCTTCTGGTTGCTACTGGTTGTTCACGAGATCCTATTGTTCTTGGTATTGCCTGAAGGTTATGATCTGCTAGCACTAGTAGAACTCTTCATTCCTATAGAAGGCAACACATGTTTGTTAGAATCTTGTGTTTTGTAGGAATCTACCTGTTTTTTATTGCTACTTGATGATGTGGCATGTTCGGAAAACCTAACTTTCTTGTTTTTGTTCAATGGTGTGATCGCAATCAATTTCTCACAAGGTTTTGTTAAACTAGGACATGTGGCTGTAACATAAACTAGCACCTCCTGAATTCTTTTAGCATACTTACAGGCATAGTCTAAATCACTGTCTAAAGGTTTGAGTGGTCTAGCGTGTTCGACTAATCCCCGAAGAATGTATGCATTTTCCTAAGTGTGCTTAATATAGTCTATGTGAACATCCATTTTTTTAATACTTTAGGAGATAAAGGTTCTAAATCAAGCTTAAACATTCCAGAAGCAATAACCTTGGCCTTATTCGGTGTGGCATCCTTTTCAATCACTTTCTTTTCTTTTAAACTCTTAATATGTTTCCTCAATTTAGCAATTGAGACATCTTTTGCATCTAGCTTAGCTTGCCATTCATTTATTTTGAAAAATTCAGGAATGCCTGTTAAATGATCTGTTATTTAGAAAACTCTCTTTTTGATGTTGGAATTTAAGTTCAAGATTAACATTACGATTTTCAAGCCGTGAACATTCGAGTACAACTTCATCAAAAATTTCCTTTTCAACCATTTGTTTCTTTTTGGCAAGCTCAGCCTTGAGCATTAGATTCTCACTGTATTCATTAATATAATCCTGCTCCATTTTAGCATACTTAGTGAGGGTAGCAGGAGAATTTACACAGATGTGAACTATATCTTGAGATAAGACAAGTTCAACTAAGAGATCATTTTCCTGTATCAACCGCTCACTTCCAAGATTATCATTCACAAGTGATGTGAGGGTTGCGAAGACTTCACAGGAAGTTTTACAATCCCCTAGGCAGTGTACCTAATCGTTGTAGTGTAGTATAGGCAAGACTCGTGGGTTGTTATCGTTCTCTAGGGAAATAGGTTGGGAAGACTTAATCACGGTCTAACAAAATTCTAGGTGTAACAACCGACAATTTTTAGAATTTTAAATGACAATTTTACCCTTTGACTTTTCGGGTCCGACTTGACTTTTGAATTTTTATTGTCACATAAAAACGATTACCGCGTAACCTATAATTTTTCGAAACATATTTAAATAATAAATCATATTAATTATTACATTTCTCTCATGTGCAAATTTATTTTTAACTTATTTGACTTGAAAACGAGAAGATATATGTTATTCCTAAGTTGACTTATCAAAAACGACCCACTGAATCACGTTTTCACGACTTGGACTCTAAAGCAATTTGATGTAAAACGACATTTCGGACAACTTTTTAGTTTTGCCCGAGACCCGAAAACAAGCAGAAAATGACTCATATACCCTCGCAAAATTTTAGAAACGAGAACAACGCGTACCGACACAAAAATAATTAAATCATATTTAATTATCAGTTTTTATTAAATAAAAATATTTAATAAATTTTGTTAACATCATTATTCAAAAGCGTTTAATTTAAAATCACGAATATTCAAGTTTATAATTTCATTTTACGGACAAAACTTACCCGATGACTACATAATAAATCACAAACATTTAATTGAGTTTATAAAACATTTATGAAATAATATTTAAGTGAATTCTCGTTTTCGTGGGAAAAATTATTTGGCGCAAGTTTCGTGTTTTAAATCATCCGTTATCTAGCCTAAACGAGTCTCGAACCATTAGCTTGCAAAAATTAAACTTCAAGTCCATGTGAGAATAATTACAACTTTTACCTTAAACTATATAACACTTGTCACTTTCTTTTATAACTTTTGAATATATAAAGAAAAGTATTAGGGTTATCTCATTTTATAACAAACCCTAGCCCCCATATTTTTCTCTCACTTTTTCGGCCAACTTCCGGCCACTCGCCGCCAGCCACCATATCAACGCCACCATCATCATCATCATCACACCACCATCATCATCTTTTGTTTTTTTCCCCCCCCCCCCCCCCCCCACCCCCCACCCGTCTATCATCATCACATCCAGTTTACACCACCATATATCACGTCACATCATCAAGTTCATCATATACTCATCATCATCACCACATCCACCGAACACCACCACCACATATCCACCAACACCACCCTCACCTCCATCTCCACACCGACGACACCACACCATCACCACATCACTCTCGTCACCCTCACCACGTCACAGCTACCGCGACCACCTCCACCCAGCCGTCACCAAGGGTGCGTGTGGTTTTCAATGCACCACGTGTGGTTTTTCATAGCACCAAGGGGCGCGTTGGGTTTGTAAATCAGCACCAAAATGATGCGTTCGTTTTTTTTTCAGTCAACCCAACTAGGGTGCGTTGGTTTTGTATTTCTCACCAAGGGTGCGTTTGATTATTTTTAACACCACAAGGGTGCGTTTGGTTTGCTTAGAACCCGAAAAGGGTGTTTGTTTTGGTGGTCAACCTGCGATAAGGGTGCGATTGGTTGTTAAGACACCGAAAGGGTGGGGGTTTGGGTTAACTGGTACCACCATACGTGTCGTTTGGTTAACGGATACCTTAAGGGTGCATTTGGGTTAACAGGAACACCGTAAGGGAGTGTTTGGGTGAGCAGAAAACCGTATGGGGAGTGTTTGGGTAAGCAAAAAACCGTATGAGGAGTGTTTGGGTGAGCAGAAAACCGTACGGGGAATGTTTAGGTTAGCAGAAAACCGTATAGGGAGTGTTTGGGTGAGCAGAAAACTGTAAGGGGAGTATTTGGGTGAGCAGAAAAAGCCTTTAGGGCGTGTTTATTTATAATAATCAATTAATAAAATTATTACGAGATTTATAAATTATAAAACGGATCTAATGGTGGTTTTAATGGTTAAATAAAATGTGTTATTTATTGATTTTCGTGGGTGTTTGGTTTTGCGTTTAACAACCATTAGGGTGTGTTTAGTGTTGATTAAGTTTTAATATTTGTTGGTCTCGTCTAGACATATATTGAAACACGGGTATTTTGCAACAAGGATTGATTGAAAAATGAAAAACATTGAGTTTTGAAAAAAATAGGAAACATCTTATAAATGAATAGATCATGCCGAAAATTAAATAAATTTCTATACTTAGAAATGTTCACTATAATTTCTATTATTTTAGAAACCCGATAAAATGACGAAGTATATAGTCTTAAGATCATTAACTTGTAATTAACCCAACGAACAAACAAAAATATACTTTTACAAGTGAGATAACCATTTTAGCTAAAAACCCGTCAAGGAAACAATATTCTAAATTATAAAATATTATTTTATAATTTCCGACTAGAAGATAAAATCATAAATTTTTTAAAAGCTTTAAAAACATTATTTACATAATTCGTAACTTTAAAACGTGTGTTTACATTTATGCCAGAACTCTTTATTAATTTAATTGGTGATTTCCGAACACGTGTCGAATTATGTTGTTTTAATTATTTTTCTCACGTTTCCTATATAATATTTGCAAGGTATTATATACTTTTATTTTATTTTCATATATAATACGCGTCGCGTATTATATACACTTCGAATTATTCTTTTGATTGTTGGTCTTTGTTATATAATTCACGATATGAATTATATACTTGTTTAATTTTTCATATGTAATATATACGGAATATATTACATACTTTGCGTTTACTTTTCGATTTATTTTATTTAACCAACCACCAAACTATTACAACTTGAAATCTAAATCTTTTATCGACGTGTCACGTTGATGTGACTATCTATCGGAAAATCCAAATACATTATCCTAGGCCAGTGGGTCATAGCCGTTAAGATAAACTACAACTTCTGGGTCGAGCCGTTCCGGTTTTCGTTTGCGCTGTGCTTAATATGTGCATTTCTGCCAATTGTTCCACATCATCAAGATGAGTTTATAGCCCCATGTTTTATTTGTTTTACGTATATTTTTGGGGTGAGAACATGATTGTTTACAAATGCATTTACATGGTTGATTACAAATTGGTTTACATACTAATTTATATATCTCACGATGAGATACAATACTCAATTGCTTATTTAGGTACGAAACCCATTGCTTGCTTTTACATGGATACAATTACTTTTGAAATAATTACAGATTAGCTTAAGCGGATTGAACTGATAACAACATTACTGCTCGGGTGTTCTTGGAGGAGACACCTGCAAGGGGTACAAAACAGCCCGTGTGTTCTTGGAGGAGACACCTGCAAGGGGTACATTACTGCCGGGTGTTCTTGGAGGGGACACCTGCTAAGGGGTACATATTCTTTCCATAAATGACTAGGTGTTCTTGGAGGGGACATCTGCGATGGGTACATATTAGTACACCGGTTTCATGAACTTAGAGTAATCGTAATCATTGTTTTATACACACATGAATATTTGTGTTGTCTTGAATAAAGAGACAATACATACTTTGAACAAAGGTGGTCCAACTATACATATGTTTTGGTGACTATTTGGGGATTTAAATGGTCATGCATACTTTATAAAACTTTGGTTTAACATTTATACTTAAACAAACCTATGAACTCACCAACTTTATGTTGACCCTTTTAAGCATGTTTTTCTTAGGTGCATTAGATGCTTGGCTTACTTGATGTGCACTGGAGTATAAATTTAACAAGATTTCATTCATGGATTTATACTTACATACAAATGATCAAATCTTGTTGGGTTGTTTTCAAGCTTTTCATTGTGATGCAATTATGGGACAAATGTTATATCAATTTCAAGGAAATCAACGAGATTACTTTTCAAACGACACATTTAGAGGTCGTTCTCTTGTATCTTGTGCTGTTGTATTTTGAAGTAACGCCCCCGGACATATTTCCGTTGCGACACATTTTTGGGGGTGTTACAGATCGGTATCAGAGCACTGGTTATAGAGAACTAGGTTGCATATTTTACCCTAGACTATAACCGTTTTCACAAATATTGCATCACATCAAACATTTTCAAAGTGCACGCACACTACTTGCTTACTTGCTTACATTACTTGTTACATTAAGTGTTTACATGACATACATATATACAATATATATGCTTGCATCCCTTTTGCGTATATCGTACGTTTGTTTATATAAGAGTTAATTATATAAATACTAGAACATTTCTTAAGACATTATGAGTTGCACAATGGTCTTATTTATACCTCAGACATTGTAAGTTAAACAATGGTCTCTAAGAATATTTTTTTCTCATAACTTTATACAATATTGTATTACACGAAAGCCGTCATAATTTTGTTTACATGGAATTATGTATGAATCTAAGTATTACAAGTCTTGTATGAACGGGACGGTAATACGAGATTGAGATATAATTGCTAATTAACAAAACCCGCACCGGTCTGTTTTCAATTGGATTATATATAAATCTACGTATTACAGTCTTGTATGGGCGGACTTGTAATAGGAGATTAAAGATAACAGCCTATGTTGGCTCATTCATAAAGACCTTCATCTTATTTACTCTAACCGAGTACTCATTAACTATCTTGAACACTATGTGATTTCCCTAATAGTTTTACTCCCCGTCTCCAAAGATGAGTTTTAAATACTCGTCCCATACTCATCAGAGCACCTGCATTGATATGTCATATAACACCCCGTGTTTTAGGGTCATTGACGTCGTCAATAAATTCACTATGTATTTTTAGTATTGTACGCGTTTGCTTTTAATCGTAATCGTTAAGTTAAATCGCGTAAGCTAAAAATTATCGTTCAATGTAAACGGGCATCAAACAATTAAATGTTTACATCAAGCAAGTGTTAAGTAATTATTTTGATGATAATTATTAACTTTGTTTATTTTTATTTTTATTGGTTACGTAAATTAGTTATGTTTCGCGATAAAATACGTTTAGGCATTCCCGAAAGCACCAAAACCTATCTACGCTTCAACAAATACCCATGATTATACCCAATACGCAAAATAATCAAAATATCATCATACATATGTGTATGTGGCTGGATATGCAAGGATAGAACCAAAGAAATATCTATTTTGATGAATCTTGCCCTAAATATCAAGGATAAGACTTATCCTAGGGAACCAAGTCTTACACCTTTACATACACTTGACTAATTTCCCTATAAATCCTCCTTTGGTTCCTTGAATAAGTCCTTGGGGGTATATAATGCCTAAACTAGTGGAAGTAACACATACACTTCTCATTCATAAGGTGTAAACAACAAAACACTCTCTCTTTTCCTCTCCTACAAACCCACGACATCAAACACCCCTTTTACATAAACCATAGCTTGATTTTCTAAGACCATACAAGCACTCATACATCCTTCCTATGATAACCTAAGGTATTTGCAAGGGTTGGTTAAGCATTTGCAAGGTTTAAGCAAGTTATTGAAGGATTAGGGTTTTGGCTTGAATTAGGATTTTCAAGAGTTGCAAGCTAGGGTTTTGTTGCTAAACAAGTGTGTAGATCTTGTTGTTCATCATAATTCATCATCATAAGGTTATCTAAAACTCTTTATGTCCTTCATTTATCATTTTATGCATATATATGTTCTATTTAGCAATATCACCATTTATGATACTTTTAAACATGTGAATTGGATTTTTACTTGTGATCATTGTTTTGTGAACTTGTGTACATCTTATATTGATGTTAATATTATGTTATAATAGAAGTATAAGCCTTGTACACTCTTGGTTTATGTATAAAAAGTTCATGTGTAAACTTGTTAAATTAGGGTTTCTTTAATAAGTTTTGATTAAAAGTAAGATTAGAGAACTTGTCATCTTGGATACATGGACAAAGTATGGACTAATGGACTTATTATATGTAACATAACAATAAAGTGTTTGTAAAGTATTTGTAACAAGGTGTTGAAGCTTAAGTATAAAATCAAGCTTTACACAATTTTTAACACAACTTCCAAAAGCTTATTTTTGGGCGCAAAATAAATTACCTATATTATGTTGTTAAGTAAAATAGAGTACATCCATGAGGATTCAAAAATGAGAAAAAACCGCAAAAAAGAAAACGGATTAATAACGAAGAAGATACACTAGTTACGAGTTTACGACGATAAATACCTTTATAAAACTATTTTTATAAAAGTTACTATTCACCACAGAAACTTATACTTTTAAAACATTAATAAATTGATAAAAATTTTAATTATGAGAACGTGCTCGTAAGAATCACTAAAAACGGAGCTATAACGAATAAGATACGACATTTACGGGTTTTACACTAATTAAAACGTAAAAATAAGTTGTTAGCTATGATGAACAGTAAAAACACTATTCACCACAGAATGTTGAAAACTTAAAAACATCATATTATGATCACTCGTCTTAATACGAAAGTGTGTACGTAAGAAACGCGAGAAACAGACTTAAAACGATAAAGTTAGGTCATTTTCGCTAAAGGCGTATTTATAAACGTTTTTACTTTATAAATATGATTTCACTAAAACGATTAAATGGTGATGTAGCTATATAGAATTATATGTGGTTAGCTAATCAAAGTGCTATATTACTAGGGATTTTCATAATGAGGCCTCTTCGGGGTGGCGTATCTACGAGTTTTTGGATTTACGATTTAAAGTGTCCTAGCTCCTCATACGTCACTACATGACCTCTTAATTATGATAGCCCGAATGATAGTATGATGTAGCTAAAAAGGATTATATATGTTAGTTGTTAGTCTAAGTACTTGAGTACTCATACGACCTATATTAACTAGCTTGCATTCGGGCGTTAGCGTGACGCATTTTCATTAGGCATATTTCATTATCAATTTACTCACCCGAGGTGAGTTCATAGCCCCTCGTTTTACATGATTTGTTTTATAAGTTTTGGGGTGAGAAACATGCATTGTTTTTATAAGGTGTAGAAACAAGCATTGTTTATAAGTGGACACAAGTGATTTTTGTGTTATGATTACGAGGTGTTGCCTAAGTAGCGATAAAACCCAATTGACCCATGATTATAACTGTCAATTACTGAAATTGTGGGGGAACCAGCGATGTTATGAAATAATCTATTTGGGGATTGACATCCCCGTTCAGGTGATTAGCTATCACTGGCCAAACGAACGTATACCATGTCGATTAAAGGATGTTGCAGGTTAAAACATCAATACGGGCAATGTGGGCAATTTTATATTGCTATTTAATTAAGTCAAGCTTTAGTGTCATGAGCTTAGCGCAACGTAATTACATTTTATGACGTTTGCATTTGTTGCATTGTCATGGGGAAATCTTGTGGTCCTGCATATTACGATTTAATAAACCTATGAATTCACTAACTTTAGTTGATCGTTTTAAGTCAATGTTTTTTCAGAGTCAATATAGGCACGAGGTGCAAGGGATACATTTGTGGTTTTGATTTGGATATCATGCATTAAAGATTTTGTCGCATTACATTTTGTATATCTGTTATGGGCTAGAAATCTTTGTATTTTGAACAAGAGTGGGACAAGTTAACCATATCTGGGCTTTTTAGTAACAAATAATTGCTAAATCCACCCAATGTATTAGTTTGAAACGGACTTTTTTAGTCCGTTCTTATAAATATACTTTGTGTTATTGATCTATTGAAGTAAACACGCGATGCAGCCCCAGACCCCTTATTCCGCTGCGACCCCATTTTAGGGGGTGTTACATGTTCATTCAACCACCTTTGAAGTATGTGGAGTACGCGTATTATTGCTATCAAAATAATTGAAGTAGGATGATTTTATAATCTATTTATTTGAAAAGGATTGGGACGCCTCTTCATTCTAAATAAATAATTGTAAATTACCGAACCATAAGGTTTATCAATTCATTATTTACATAAATTGGGACGCTTCTTTATGCAAATAATGAATTATAAATGAGTGGGCTTAATGGTATCCAATGTGACACGAGTATGAACTCGAACCTGATAATCACTGGAATTTGTTAAAAAGGTCTAGAAACATAATCGTGCCTTACCACTCAGCAGAATCTTAAGGCCTCACTTGAACTACCTTATCTCATTCTTAAGTTATTACTTTTGCCGTTACAAATCTTTACGATCATGAACTGTTTGTGGAGCTAACCGACTTGTGCACACTTGAACTAATGGAGTTGATTCATCCTCGAACTAACGACTGAGTACCATATTCCGCCGTCTATCGCATAAGCTCTCCCGCGAGCTCCTCCTATTTGTTGAACTTTATTCTGGGGATATTGTTTCTCGAATGTCCTCACTCTTTGCATCCCATCACCATTTGTTATAGTTATTGTCGTTATGGTTGCTGTTGTTGGGTCCTGGAGCGGTCCCAGCTTGTACAACTTTATCCAATAGGTAATGCAACCCCCCCTTAAACCAGATAAACACCTATCGACGAAAGAGATAGTCGAACTATTCATTTCGGGCCACTAGTACGAAGACTTAGGTCGCGATACATCCTAGTACTGCCAAGTAAGTTGAATACTTACATCCATAAGCCTCGTTTGATGTAAATCATCAAACATTACAGATAGCAGAAACTAGACATTGCCCGTAAACAGTTAAAACTTTATACAGACACACTCACGCGACTACACTTTCTTCTTGATGTTTTCACTATTAAGAGACTCTCTTTATAACGCGTTTATATCAGTCATAAGACCTGTAATGATATTTTGTTGAGATACCTATTTTGATGGATTAAATATCCTGGTCAAGCCTAGCCAAAATTTTTGGTATGTTGAGAAGTGTCGAAACATCTAATTTTGCTGACTAAAGTTATCAGCGCCATGTTTAAAAACTGGTTATTAAATCTTAAATCTTTTCTTGGTCACACAGTAGGTTAACAAGAATCGAATCCCGGGACGGGATTCCTTTAAGGGGTAGGTACTGTAACAACCGGCAATTTTCAGAATTTTAAATGACTATTTTACCCTTTGACTTTTCGGGTCCGACTTGACTTTTTGACTTTTGATCTTTTATTGTCACATAAAAACGATTACCGCGTAACCGGTAATTTTTCAGAACATATTTAAATAATAAATCATATTTATTATTACATATCTCTCATGTGCAAATTTATTTTTAACTTATTTGACTTGAAAACGAGAAGATATATGTTATTCCTAAGTTGACTTATCAAAAACGACCCACTAAATCACGTTTTCACGACTTGGACTCTAAAGCAATTTGATATAAAACGACATTCCAGACAACTTTTTCATTTTGCCGAGACCCAAAAACAAGCAGAAAATGACTGAAATACCCTCGCAAAATTTTAGAAACGAGAACAACGCGTACTGACATAAAAATAATTAAATTATATTTAATTATCACTTTTTATTAAATAAAAATATTTAATAAATTTTGTTAACATCATTATTCAAAAGCGTTTAATTAAAAACGCGAATATTCAAGTTTACAGTTTTATTTTACGGACAAAACTTACCCGATGACTACACAATAAATCACAAACATTTAATTGAGTTTATAAAACATTTATGAAATAATATTCAAGTGAATACTCGTTTTCGTGGGAAAAATTATTTGAAACACAATGGCGCAAGTTTCGTGTTTTAAATCATCCGTTATCTAGCCTAAACGAGTCCCGAACCATTAGTTTGCAAATATTAAACTTCAAGTCCCTGTGAGAATAATTACAACTTTTACCTTAAACTATATAACACTTGTCACTTTCTTTTATAACTTTTGAATATATAAAGAAAAGCATTAGGGTTATCTTATTTTATAACAAACCCTAGCCCCCATATTTCTCTCTCACTTTTCCGGCCAACTTCCGGCCACTCGCCGCGAGCCACCATATCAACGCCACCATCATCATCATCATCATCACACCACCATCATCATCAAGTCATCATCATTACACCACCATCATCATCAGGTCACCATCATCAAGTCATCATCATCACATCCACCGAACACCACCACCACATATCCACCAACACCACCCTCACCTCCATCTCCACACCGACGACACCACACCATCACCACATCACTCTCGTCACCCTCACCACGTCACAGCCACCGCGACCACCTCCACCCAGCAGTCACCAAGGGTGCGTGTGGTTTTCAATGCACCAAGGGTGCGTGTGGTTTTTCATAGCACCAAGGGGTGCGTTGGGTTTGTAAATCAACACCAAAAGGGTGCGTTCGTTTTTTTTCAGTCAACCCAACTAGGGTGCGTTGGTTTTGTATTTTGCACCAAGGGTGCGCTTGATTATTCTTAACACCACAAGGGTGCGTTTGGTTTGCTTAGATCCCGAAAAGGGTGTTTGTTTTGGTAGTCAACCCACGATAAGGGTGCGTTTGGTTGTGCAGAAAAACCATAAGGGGGCGTTTGGGTTAACTGGAACACCATAAGGGTGCGTTTGGGTTAACTGGAACACCATAAGGGTGCGTTTGGGTTAACAGGAACACCGTAAGGGAGTGTTTGGGTGAGCAGAAAACCGTATGAGGAGTGTTTGGGTGAGCAGAAAACCGTATGGGGAGTGTTTGGGTTAGCAAAAAACCGTATGGGGAGTGTTTGGGTGAGCAGAAAACCGTAAGGGGAGTGTTTGGGTGAGCAGAAAAAGCCTTTAGGGCGTGTTTGATTTATAATAATCAATTAAAAAAATTATTACGAGATTTATAAATTATAAAACGAATCTAATGGTGGTTTTAATGGTTAAATAAAATGTGTTATTGATTGATTTTCGTGGGTGTTTGGTTTTGCGTTTAACAACCATTAGGGTGTGTTTAGTTTTGCTTAAGTTTTATTATTTGTTGGTCTCGTCTAGACATATATTGAAACACGGGTATTTTGCAACACGAATTGATTGAAAAGTGAAAAACATTGAGTTTTGAAAAAAATAGGAAACATCTTATAAATGAATAGATCATGCCGAAAATTAAATAAATTTCTATACTTAGTAATTTTCACTATAATTTCTATTATTTTAGAAACCCGATAAAAGGACGAAGTATATAGTCTTAAGATCATTAACTTGTAATTAACCCGACGAACAAACAAAAATATACTTTTACAAGTGAGATAACCATTTTAGCTAAAACCCGTCAAGGAAACGAAACACTAAATTATAAAATATTATTTTATTATTTCTGACTAGAAGACAAAATCATAAATTTTGTAAAAGCTTTAAAAACACTGCTTACATAATTATGAAAATTGGTGATTTCCGAACACGTGTCGAATTATATTGTGTTTACATTTTGTAAATGTAAAACGTGTGTTTACATTTATGCCAGAACTCTTTATTAATTTAATTGGTGATTTCCGAACACGTGTCGAATTATGTTGTTTTAATTATTTTTCTCACGTTTCTTATATAATACTTGCAAGGTATTATATACTTTTATTTTATTTTCATATATAATACACTTCGAATTATTCTTTTGATTGTTGGTCTTTGTTATATAATTCACGATATGAATTATATACTTGTTCATTTTTTCATATGTAATATATACGGAATATATTACATACTTTGCGATTTATTTTATTTAACCAACCACCAAACTATTACAACTTGAAATCTAAATCTTTTATCAATGTGTCGCGTTGATGTGACTATCCATCGGAAAACCCAAATACATTATCCTAGGCTAGTGGGTCATAGCCGTTAAGATAAACCGCAACTTCTTGGTCGAGCCGTTCTGGTTTTCGTTTGTGTTGTGCTTAATATGTGCATTTCTGCCAATTGTTCCACATCATCGAGGTGAGTTTATAGCCCCATGTTTTACTTGTTTTACATATATTTTTGGGGTGAGAACATGCTTGTTTACAAATGCATTTACATGGTTGATTACAAATTGGTTTACATACTCATTTATATATCTCGCGATGAGATACAATACTCAATTACTTATTTAGGGACGAAACACATTGCTTGCTTTTACATGGATACAATTACTTTTGAAATGATTACGGATTAGCTTAAGCGGATTGAACTGATAACAACATTACTGCCCGGGTGTTCTTGGAGGGGACACCTGCAAGGGGTACATTACTGCCCGGGTGTTCTTGGAGGGGACACCTGCAAAGGGGTACATATTCTTTCCATAAATGCCCGGGTGTTCTTGGAGGGGACACCTGCGATGGGTACATATTAGTGCACCGGTTTCATGAACTTAGAGTAATCGTAATCATTGTTTTATACACACATGAATATTTGCGTTGTCTTGAATAAAGTGGCAATACATACTTTGAACAAAGGTGGTCCAACTATACATACGTTTTGGTGACTATTTGGGGATTTAAATGGTCATGCATACTTTACAAAACTTTGGTTTAACATTTATACTTAAACAAACCTATGAACTCACCAACTTTATGTTGACCCTTTTAAGCATATTTTTCTCAAGTGAATTAGATGCTTGGCTTACTTGATGTGCACTGGAGTCTAAATTTGACAAGATTTCATTCATGGATTTCTACTTACATACAAATGATCAAATCTCGTTGGGTTGTTTTCAAGCTTTTCATTGTGATGCAATTATGGGACAAATTTAACAAGAGTTCGAGAAAGTCTATTGATTAGACATCTAATACACCATATTATTCTAGACCTATACGACGTATACAAGACTTTAACGAATTAAAAGACCATTGCCTGACTTTGAAGAATACGCCGTATCCACATCAACGATACGCCGTATATAATACTTTGGTCAACGAACAAAGACAAACTAGTTTTACATCAATACGCCATATCCATCAAGAAGATACGGCGTATCCGTGCCTACACTTCACAGATAACCACGTAGGATTAAAGACTCAATACGCCGTATCCAGGAGACATCAATACGCCGTATTCACAATATAGTAATAAATTATTCTGGAAGATATCAAATGTAGTCCTTACTCCAATAAATCCCCAATACGCTGTATCCCACATTGCTCGATACGGCGTATCGACGAGTTTCCAGACTCTATAAATAGATGATTCTAAACTCAGTTTTAGGTATGCAAGTGAATCCCTAAACCACCAAGTCGACCAAGAGACGATCAGAAGAGCATAGAAGGTCAGAAAAGAGCCTCAAGATCATAGGAAAACTCTTGTAATCTTCGTGCAACCGAATACGCGTTCGATTAAGGTTTAGATAGGGTGTGGGGGGGGGGGTATGGGGGGTGTGCCTTTATTATTTAATAATCGTTCATATATCAAACCGTGTGAATTTTTACAATGACTATGGGCTGATACCTTTAGGTATCAGCCATGTTTATGAAGATTTAATATTTGGTTTGTTTATATTGATTGCTTAATTTATAGTTGATTGTTTGATTATGTTTATCATCTTATACTTGTTTACGTGCTTAAGTATGCGACCTACCATTCAACTGGGTCTAGTTCTGCATATTTAATGGCTGCAACTTCGGTGTTGTTTGGGCGTAGGCTAAGAGTCCGGGATAGCTCTCCATATTGCAATTTATATATCTAGAATCATAGGATCACAAATATTGACCTATCCTTGCCCTTAGATTGCGAGCTTAGTTGGACCATTAGGTGACCTTGGGATCAACGAGTACATTCTTAATCAATTGGTAAGGACTCGGACAGTGGACTACTGGTATATAAAGAGCTGTTAAGCAGTAGGTGGGTAAAGTCTCCATGAGTTAGAGTTTAGTAAGAGCACCATTATTAATCTCCTAAGATAGATTATAATCAATAAATGCTTGCTTTATGCGGATGCGTCTAATTGTGACAGAATTAGCGTGTCTAGGTCTTAGGAAGAAGTACCTACCACCACTCTCGTAGTCCTAGCTCCAAAAGTCTAGGAATGATATGCCCTTCGAGATAAGACAATCATTGCACTATTAAACAAACCTGCGTTTTATCAGATTATTCATGGTTGATACGTTTTCCTTATATTAGTTCTCGACCGCTTCTCTATTGTTTGTTTGTCTTCTTGTGTGTGTTTATTGCTTTACTTGTCATCAAAACCTTAGGTTAGATACACAAAACCGTGCTAGTCTCTCAGACTGAAACCCCCTATCATTAATTTAGGTTTAACTTAGGTTTAAATTAGATTAATTTAGTACTAACATAGATAACTAAAATACTGATAGAATTAGGAATTAACGCTCTCGCTCTCAGTGATCGACACCCTACTTACCAACTAAGCTACATCTTGATCGGGTACACTGCCCGTTAAAGTGTTGTTTTTAGGTATAGTCGGCATAAAATAAATAGTAAAAATTGATACATAAAATACCTACTCACAACGACACATCAAGTTTTTGGTGCCGCTGCTGGGGAGTAAAGTTGTTTAATTCTTATTTTATTAGTATTTTTAGTTTAGTTTGGCTTAGATTAATTTGCATATTTATGTGTTTGTTTTGTGTGTTTGATTTTTGCATTGTATATTTGCATATTGTGTGTTTGTGTGCATTGTTACAGTTCGCCGTAACCTTTTGAGTCGAATGCTCAATACGGCGTATTCATCTTCGTGGATACGACTTATAATTTTTTTTCAAACCAATACAACGTATTGGACTCTATCATCAATACGGCTTATTCAGTTCACTGAATACTACGTATTAAGTTATTTGACAGTTTTCTTTCCTAGCGAATTTATTACAGGTCAAAATGGACGACCCCAACATTACTATGGAGCAGTATATCAGGCTTGAGGAAGAAAAAGGTCATAGGCATGGTAAGGTGTATAACTGGAAAACTTCTACGTATGGTAAGATCTGGGATAATGAAGACGTTCACGACCTTGGATTTGTTGAAACTGAATTCCCAGCTATAGTCTTTAACGACACGTTAACATCTAAAAAAAAAAAAAAAAAAAAAAAAATAAAAAAAAAAAAAAAAAAAAGAAACACAGACTCCTTGTGTAAGCCTACGGTAGGATTCTATTAACAACATGAAAATCGCTTTAGAATATCGTTTGACGAATTCGACAATGAAGATTGCATGGTAATTTTTGACAAAAATTCATTTTCTTCAAAATAATTTATGTCAACGATTTAAAAACGGATTTGGAAAATGATAATGATATAGTCAATATACCTTTGCTTCCATCATCCGATCCTACAGTCGGTTATTTTGATGATTTAGACTACTTTAAAGATTTTGAGAAAGAATTTCCAGCCATTGTTTACAATGATGCTCAAACGTCTAAATTAGATTTCTTAACTGAACCCACTGTAAGTCCTCAACATATCGATGAATTTAATTTGAAAGATGAAACATCATTGTCCAAATGTGATGAAAAGGAACAAAACGTTTTATACTTTAATGATCTATTTCCTTTTAACGTAATTTATCCTGATGATTCAAAATCGGATAAGGACAATGATGATGATAAAATTGATATTAAACAATCTTCGGGGTAATGTAATAAATACCGATGATGGTGCCTATGCACATGGGTCAAATAAGCTTTTGGAAACAAGTCATGATACATCTAATAAATTTTTCAAAACTAAAACTTTTATCAAGGAATTAAATGTTAATATCATGACTTGGAATCATCTTAACAAAGGGATGTCATTCATTTTCCTAATCAAGAATTTGTATGTGCCATTTGGCATCCCGTTCGACCCTAAATTGTTTTATAAGGATGAGATTAAATTGGGGCAAGTCTAACTTAAAGACTTTTCTGTAAACAAAAGTGCTTGCCGGGAGACAACCCGGAATGTATTTTCAATTTTTATCGAGTCTGTCTTCCTAGATTTTCTATACGGCGTATCCAAACCCCATGGATACGGCGTATTGACCTTCTGGACGTTATCCAGTCTTTATTTTTAGCACAGTCTATACGACGTATTCGTTAATTGAATACAGCGTATTCCACACAGGTATCAATACGGCGTTGTACAGTCTTTAGGTTTTATTTTGAGTCTAACCAACGAATACACGAAGATAAAATTGCATTTGTTTTCTGAGAATTTATACAGGACATCGTGAAAGGAAATCGACGAATATTGGTGGAGAATCTGGAAATCTTGAAGTGTTGGAGTCTTGAAAACTCAAGGCGGCTGTTCAACACAAATTCTTGCTCAATAAACTCAACATGGAGAATCTACCGAGAAAATATCAGCGGAGTTTCTCATTCTAATTCTTTTTAATTCCTGTATTTAATGTTTTATCTATACAACGAGGACGTTGTATAATTCAAGTGGGGGGATGGAATTAGAATGTATACTTGTCCTATTTTTCACACTAAAATGCTTAAATTATGCTCAAATTTAAAAATTTTCAAGCATACTTTTATGAAATTACATGTTACATAACCTGCACACAATAACCCTTGTTAAATATTATGAGAATTTAGCCTATCCGTTTCCATATGTTTACCCAAATTCCACAAAATATGAGTGTGCCGATGATGTAGTAAACTTTAGAACTTGGCTTGGTATATCTATTCGAGACCGCAGTGATAAGTACTATGGATTTAGATGGAGTAACTTGTTTAAATTGGTAAATTTTAGGATTACACCCAAATTGCCTTTACATGTTGCTTATTAACTAACTACACTGGTTAGTTAACCCCCGTATAAACCCTTTGTTTACTCTCATTTTAAGAGTAAGATACCCTTAGAACTACCCGTTGAGCTAATCCTTTAGGAATTACACCAATTATTTGTTTCGCTACACCCTTACACCTTAACCTACCCTGTTAGATTAAGTTTAATTTATAGTTGCTAGTTGCTTAAAGTGTAAAGTTTGTATTTCCCGAGTCTTGTGTCATTTTCTATCTTTGGTGTGGTTAGAAATTTGCACATTGCAAATGGGAATGTATATTATAGTTAAAACTCATGTGATTTTACTACCGTCATAATTAATGGTGAATCCATAGAATGAAGGAACTATCAAAGGAATTATCCGGAATTATTATGATCGTGAAGATGGTGAAACTACACTGAGATTTGAACTATAGTGTTAGCAAAAAAAATCAAAAAAATGAGAAAAATTGCAACAAAAAAAAGAGAGAAGGAAAGTTTAAAGATAATCGTTTCGCAACTACCGAAGGAATTACACAAAGGATCGATTATTCGTTGATACGCTTCAAAAATCAACGATGTAAGAGTATTGTACAAAGTGGAAGATATCGCCACTTACCTTGTAGAGTATGTAAAGTATGGGATGATTGGGAAGTTGACCGTTATGGGAACGCCAACTTAGGTTTTTGTTTTTGATACGAATGACAAGACGTTGTAAATAGTTGTGTCTTTATCATGGTAACAGTCGGGAAACAAGTGTCTAGCAACTTGTATCTTAGTCTTAATCTATTTGTTTCTTGATTTTTATTTTAACAACAATTTATTTCCCTTTCCTAATCATTAACCATGAGTTTTACCGAGAATGCAGATGGAGTCCCCTATTCCCGTCGTTATCGGCCATGTATGCATATCTTCTCATCTGGCCTTGTTGGTTTATTACTATTGGTGAAAGTTAGAAGATCCATACCCTATATTACTCTACTTTTCCCACTCTTTAGCATATTTGAGGTGGGAGTGAGCAGTCACATGTGTCTATCCCTTCGTTACGGGTGTGTATGTGTGGTCTTTGTCGCCCTCCTAGAATATTGGTATCGATAGAGATTAGTTAGAGTAATCAACCCTAAGCCTTCTCATACAAACCCATATTACCTGTATAAACTTGTTACTCCTTAGCTTTAGCGGTGGAGATGTGTATCATTGCCAAGCTTATGATAGAATACTCGTCACGACCGAGCAGTTAAGCAAATTAGTTACATGTTACCACATAGATTAGTTGAGTGATTTGAATATTTTTATCTTCCTATTTCGTGAGGTGTTTGGTTGTGTACTTGTAATTGATCAAATAAATGCTTAACGGAAAATATCCTTAGGGATACATTTGTATAGACTTCTAAAGGCTACTTGAGGACAAGTAGGATTCAAGTGGGGGGATATTTGATGACATCAAATAACGTCTATTTTATAGCATCATTTATTGCATGTAATTAACCCATTTTATATGATTATTGCAAAGAAATTTTACTTAATCATTTGTATTTGAGAATTGCAGTAATTATGGAGTACTTGGTGAAGTTATGCTAAAAGGCACGCGTTTTGGAGCTTAAACAAAGAGTTTGAGAAAGTCTACTAATCTGACAGCCAATATGCCGTATTATTCTAGACCTATACGACGTATCCAATACTTTGACGAATTAAAAACCATTGCCTGACTTTGAAGAATACGACGTATCCACATCAACGATACGCCGTATATAATACTTTGGTCAACAAAGAAGAACTAACTGGTTTAACGTCAATACGATGTATCCATCAAGAAGATACGACGTATCCGTGCCTACTCTTCACATATAACCACATAGGATTGAAGACTCAATACGTCATATCCATGAGACATTAATACGCCGTATTCACAATATAGTAATAAAATATTCTGGAAGATATCAAACGTGGTCCTTACTCCAAGAAATCCCCAATACGCCGTATCCCACATTGCTCGATACGGCGTATCGATGAGTTTCCAGACTATATAAATAGACGATCCAAAACTCAGTTTTAGGTATGCAAGTGAATCCCTAAACCACCAAGTCGACCAAGAGACGATCAAAAGAGCATAGAAGGTCAGAAAAGAGCCTTAAGATCATAGGAAAACTCTTGTAATCTTCGCGCAACTGAATACGCGTTTGATTAAGGTTTCTTTATTTTAATCGTTCATATATCAAACCGTGTGTATTTTTACAATGACTATGGGATGATACCTTTAGGTATCAGCCATGTCTATAAAGATGTAATATTTGGTTTGTTTATATTGATTGCTTAATTTATCGTTGATTGTTGATTATGTTTATCAATTTATACTTGTTTACGTGCTTAAGTATGCGACCTATCATTCAACTGGGTCTAGTCCTACATATTTAATGGCTGCAACTTCGGTGTTGTTTGGGTATTGGCTAAGAGTCCGGGATAGCTCTCCATATTGCAATTTATATATCTAGAATCATAGGATCACAAATATTGACCTATCCTTGCCTTTAGTATAGTGAGCTTAGTTGAGCCATAAGGTGACCTTGGTATCAACGAGTACGTTCTTATTCTATTGGTAAGGACTCGAACAATGGACTACTAGTATATAAAGAGCCGTTAAGCAGTAAGTTGGTAAAGTCTCCATGAGCTAGGGTTTAATAAGAGCACCATTATTAATCTCCTAAGATAGATTATAATCAACATAATGATGCTTTATGAGGATGCGTCTAATTGTAACAGAATAAGCATGTCTAGGTCTTAGGAAGAAGTACCACCTAAGTCTAGAATTGATATGCCCTTCGAGATAAGACAATCATTGCACTATTAAACAAACTCTGAAAATTATAAAACATTTTAATCCGATTATTCAGGCTGTACGTTTTCCTTACATTAGTTTCCTGACCGCTTCTCTATCGAGTTTTGTCTGTCCTTCTTGTGTCGTTTAATTGCTTTACTTGTCATCAAAACCTTAGGTTAGATACATAAAACCATGCCAGTCCTTATCATTAGTTTAGGTTTAACTTAGGTTTAAACTAGATTACTTTAGTACTAACATAGATAACTAAAATACTAATAAACTTAGGAGTTAACGTTCTCGCTCTTAGTGATCGACACCCTACTTACCAACGAAGCTACATCTTGACCGGGTACACTGCCCGTTAAAGTGTTGTTTTTAGGTATAGTCGGCATAAAATAAATAGTAAAACTTGATACATAAAATACCTACTCACAACGACACATCAATGATAAATAAATGTATTTACCTAATCATGCACTACTCCTCAGATTGCTTCTCCTAGATCCGTTGCCTTGTCACACTTGTGATGATCTGTGTAAGTATTTCCTAGGTCATGAACGGATTACACGAACCCGCCGTCTATTTAATATTCTGTTAGGGCAACGCACAAGTAAGGTAGTATGAAGACTATTACAAGGCCCCTAAGAGTATATTAAATGCATGTGAAATAACTTAAGAGGGATCAACCATATTAGGGGTAAGGTAGTATGAAGACTGTTACCGATGGTATCCTTTCTACACTACTCGCGTTTCCCTAGACATATCAACAGCGATACAGACAAAAGCTGGTTTTCTAAAGCCTAACACGCACATTCATCAACAAGAAGCAACATCAAAAGGATCTACAACCTAAGTTTCATGCAATCATAGATAAATACAAAGGAGGGTTTAGCCTCGCATGTTATAAAGAAAGCAAGAAGATAAATCAATCAAACAACACATAGACATATTGAATGATTAATGATAAATAACCTTACTTGATTAAAACATGGATTCAAGGTAGTACAATAGGGTTTTGAGGCCCTAAAAATGACCTATAAAGCTGCTAGAATGACTAGGGTTTGTCTCCCTAGGTTTATACAAAGTTACACACTTAAAACCCTAAAAACGGATTTATATTTATAGAGATATCGATGCGACGGCGTCGCTTAGAAATCCTGACGCCGTCGCCACGTAGATGATTCTAGATCCTCTTTAAGTCGGCCACGTCCTGACGCCGTCGCGAAATTCCTGACGCCGTCACTATATAGATCACGACGGCGTCGCTTTATGCCTGCGACGCCGTCTCCAGCCACTGTATGCATAAATCTTCAAGAGATTTGGTGTAGGTCCATAATCTTGTCCGTTTCTTCTCCAAATGAGCCCAAGTCACGTGTATTTCCTCCAAAAGCCATCCAAGTGCTAAAAACCTGAAAACAAATGATTAAGCACATAATCTGGGCATATTTGCATGATTTAGGGGGTTAAATGACCCTGAAATAGTGTATAAAATGACACCTCATCAAATACCCCTACACTTGGGATTTGCTTGTCCTCAAGCAAATGGGCTTTTCTACCTAGACAATAGCAATATTGGGGTCATTTAACCTACTCTTTAAAAGTATTTTACAACACAACCTTCTAGACCTCGTAATTAAAAGCACGAAAAGTATATACTTTCACTCGGGTGTATAATAAATTATAACATAATGGGGAAACAGAAAATCAACACTCATTACTTGTCATAGCATATAAATTACCATAGGCTTGGTAAAGGATCAAACCTCCACCGCTAGGCGCAAGCATTATTCATTACTATCCAAGAGGTCTTTTAAAGGGTTGTGGGGTGTAGGTGTAAGATAACATTAACGGAAACAGAAACGGATGGGATACATTTAGGTGGTGACTTTGGGTGAATTTGGAGTGGAAGGGTTAGCTAATTATTTATAAGAATACACGTTGGTTTGGTTGCTAAGCCAAAGACTCAGACAAAATATACAAACTCTACAAAACTCTACACCAATCTCTTTCTTTTTCTTTTCTTGACTCTAATATAAACATAGACATAAGCAAATGGCAGCCCGTACATTTTTTTCACTCTTTTTTATATACATTTTTTTTCGTACACTTTTGCCCTGCCATTGCTTAAACATATAATACATCATGGGGGTTTATAGATACACCCCTACACTTAAACTTTTACATACTCGATTATTTACAATCTAACTAATGACCCGATTTGAGATGGATCAACATAACATGGAGCTTATTGAGCTCTATTGGGGGTAATAAATTACTTCTTCCCCAATTCTTCATAAGATGAATACTACCATGAATCCCAATCGTCCCAAATAAGGACTTAGCAACCGTGTACTCAAATAATTAACTTGGGTTAAAACAATAATGTACTAAAGGTGAGTACATACAAGGTAGGCTAAGGCGATTTGGGTGTAACGATTGGTTTAAGGGTTGACAATGCTCTTCATTAATAGTCTGGCTTAACCAGAAAATTACGAGAACCATGAAAAAGGATAGGCTCGGAGGGTTGTACTAGGGGTATCCTGCACTAAAAATGAGTGCATGGCAAGGGTGTGGGATAGTTATATGATCGGTGTGACCATAATAACAATTACAGGTTTAAAACATGGGTTAATCCTAGTGCCTCTTATCTAGCAAATCCTAATACTTACTATGCGGTCTCAGGATGCATCACAAAAACAAGTTCTAGAATTTAATATACTATCGGTACACTCATATAATTTAATACCGATACCAATGCTCCAGAAAAGGCGACAAAGACCATACGTACACATCCGTAATGACGGAATAGACACATATGACTGCATTCGAACCTTAACTCGAACAAGCTAAAGGTATAAACTATCTTGGGTATCAATAATGGATACCTGAATTCCTAAAGATCTAAAGGCGAACCTCACATTTTTGGGGTGGAATTTTGAGGGTTTTTGTGCTAGTCATACACATTCCTATCCATGAGACGCTATTAATACTCGGTTTTCGTCGGTATGTGTCATAAAAAAATTAAATTTGGGTCAAAATTACCTTTTTATGCTATGTATTGATATATTACCCATCATTTTAAGGAACAAGCAAATGGCAGATGAAGGAATAGCTTCTAAGGCTTATTTTCCCCCTACACTTAAGTTAAAAATTGTCCCTAATGTTCTATAAAAGTACCCGAAAAAATAAATAAAGGTAAAGGAAAACAAGTAAAAGAAACTAGTACTCCCCTAGTTTGCTCAAAACAAGTAAAAGGAAAACAAAAGTTTAAGGTGACTACTCTCAGCATAGCATGGTCCTTCCTGAATTACACATAGGTAATCAGGCTATGTATAATTGAGGACTAATGATGAAACGCTTATTTTCGTCAAACTAATTAATAAGATGACAACAAGGTAGTTCATAGGATGACAACAAAATAGTTTGTGAAATGACAGTAAAATAGTGTATAAGATGATAGAAATATAGCTCATAAGATGATAGTAAAATAGTTTATATGATGGTAATAAAATGGTTTATAGAGTGGTTGCGAAAATGTTTATAAGACGATGATAATTTTAATGAATAGCTTGCATAAATAAATAGAGGATTAACGTATAACCGACGAAATTTTTCGGGACTTTACCCACTTATTGCTTGACGGTGTTTGTATATACTGATAATCCATATTCAATCGTCTATCAGTTATTAAGAGCATGATTGGGTGAAACATAAACGGGGCACCTGACCGGTCCTACTAGCTTAATTCAAGACAGACAGAACGTTATTTGAGCTCCTATTGGTTATAATATAAAGCTTCGTATGGAGAGCTATCTGGTATCTAGGTTTACTTGGTCCGTATCACTTGATCGGTTGAATCGATAGGTCGCATATTTCAAAAACATAAAAAAGTATGAGCGTGATAAACATATTAAATATTCAACGATAAATTAAGAAATCAATTTAAAAAATAAAACAAACATTGGGAACTTTCATTAAGATGGCTAATACCCGAGGTATTAGGCCCACCAACATTATAATTATGACAAGCGTAATCCAATCAATGAAAATCGAACGATTAAAAGAGTAAATAATTACTCGATGTCTTCTATGGATTACGTGATCAATTTGTATCACCCCCATTTTTACAATATAGCTGCGAAGCTAATTGGGGTATTCTTCATGGATAACAAACATGTATAATCATAGAAAAAGACTTCAAAAGAGACGTTGTCAAAAGATAGTATCATTCAATAAAATCAGAGCTTTTTACAAAGGCAGGTACCAAATCTAGTTACTTATCAATGTGAATGATAACAGTTTTTCAGCAATCTTCTAGTCATGCCACTTCGTGCATAAGTTGATCAGTTACTGAGATAACATGCTAAAAAGTGAAACAATGGTGAGTGAAATTCATAGGTTTGAAATGTAATAGTCGAATACAAGTCATTATAAGTAATTGTTATAAGAGCATGTTTCTAGTAATGCGTTATAGTGTGATATTGGGTTACGTTGTTATACACCCGTTATTTGTAATAATTGCAACGAATACAATTATCATGGAAAAATGGTATTGCATTTATAATGTATTATTGCGTCTAAGCTCATGGCACACAAACTGACTGGTGTATATATATACCCAAATTGATGTGATATATATATATATATATATATATATATATATATATATATATATATATATATATATATATATATATATACTATATAATATTTAGATAATGGCCCCCGGTGTAGGTAATTGCCATATACCTATGAAATTCAAATATAGTGTGTTTGGTTACCTATCCGGCTAACACAAACAGGATTCGTCAATCCCGATAGATCTATCCATAATATTTGCGTTCACTCGCAAGTGATTAATGGTCCATGATAATGAGGGACTTTTAGTTTTTGTAACTTAGACATTATTTTAATGGTATATCTGGTTTGATTATAGTCGGAAAAACACTTGTATTCATAATTTATAGCATGTATCCCCCTTACGGGTTTATAAAACATTAAAGAGATTTAAAAGTGAGGCTATGAACTCACCTGATAGGTAGTTGTAATAAATATTCCAAAATGAAAGCTGATGACCTTATCACAATCTTAACAGGGAAGGTTGATATAGCAAAATGATAGTAAACAGCCATGTCACGCAACCTGAGTAAATATGTCAAGTTTTAGGAAGATTGTACTCTAGATCTTTGGTTCAGATAGAGATATGAGTTTGATTGAATGTTTGGAATTATTGTTTCACCGTTAGGGCTCATAATTCATGAGACATTCAGTAACGGTTTTGAGGTGTTAGGGTTACTTTATAATCGTTAAACCCACAGTCAGTCAGACGTAATACCAAGATGAAACTCTAAAAATGAGCTCCTAGTATTGTGGTTCGATTATAGCTTCGGACAAGATTTTTATAAAGCACATCGATGATGTAATTTAGATAATAGTTATAAATAATCGGTTTTAAACGTTTGTCAATATCTGAAATGTAATGCACGTTACAAAAAGTGGGCTGTTTAAATAAAGTTCTGCGTTTTGTAAAGGTTTTGACAAACATTTTATTTTTTTTTTCAAAATGGTACATTTGTAGACCCTTGAGAATGATAAATGACAAATATCCCCTTGGAGTTTTCACTTTAACATTGTTTGGTACTCTTCTAGTTTAAAAAGATGTCAAAGTAAACCTTGTACTTTGGAAAGTGCAAATAGTATCCTATAGTTATACTTGATAAATGAGATATTCAGTCCTTCTAGTTAATTATTTCAGAAGTTACGTTTTATACACACTTGCATGGAATAAAAAAACTTTATGCAAACAAGTCTCCAAAATGCCCATGCAAGTTATTTTTAAGTTTCTAAATGATAATTTCAGGTTATAGCTTATTAATATAAGCTAAAATATGAAGATTTAATGTAACTAAAGTTTAAAATAACGATTCGTTAAGCCGGAAATCAAAACGGGTCGAATTAGGGTTTTATAATGAAAACGCGTAGGTTTTTATTTCAAATTCCTTCAAGACTTGATAAAGTAGTTATAATAAAATTAGTTAAGCATGTTAGGATAGATTATAACAACAATTTTATGCATATTAGCTCATAGATTCGCAAGAATAAATGAAATTAGGGTTTGGGTGTATGGTTTTGGGATCAAACTGGAATAAGAGATGTCTTCGAGGTATAAAACTTTAACAAGAGTTTTATGCATGATCTTATGAACATCGTAAGAGTATAGGAGATGAAAGTGGAACATTTAGAACCTGGTTGAGATTTTACGCTTGAAAATAGGGTCAACATGGGGACTTTTAGCTTTGTACGGCTAGATTAACGATCTCCGGGGCCTTCAAGGCTTCAATCTTTATCTTTATAATTCGTTCTTGGGATCTCTTAGGAACTTATCTGAGCAGAGATTTGCTGCCATAAGGTATAAAACAAGATGTGGGGTGTGCTTTGAAATGAAGGGGTTCGACCCCTTTATATAGTTGTACGAGCCTTAGAGGCCAAGGAGAAAGAGATAAGGTGTCATGAATCTGTTGTAGCTGAGTTGGGTTGGGACCTTCTTGATCAGAGGTTTTCTGCCATTGATGGTTTAGAAAGAAGATGTGTTGGTGTGAGTTAGAATGAATGCATGCGAGCCCTATTTATACCTATTTTGGAACTTGGAGGCCAAGGAGAGGAGGTGAGGTGGCTTAATCCTAATGTAGCTATGTTGGAGAGTCTATAGGAGTGACATGGTGAAGCTATGATGGTAGCTAGGTGATGTGGAGGGTGGTTTGTGGTGATGGAGGTCGCGACAAGACTTAAGCTCCAAGGGAAGGATGTGGCTTCTTTTCTAGCCAAGAAATGGTTGAAGTAGCTTGGTAAGCTGCTTAGAAGAGAAGTAGCATGATCACCAAGGTGCTTGTTTGCAAGATTAACTTTTAAAATGGATCAAATTGCAAGAAAAGTGTTTGCGGGTTCATAAGGGCTCGAATTGGGGTTTTTGGCTTGAATTTCAAGTACATTGGTGATATGAGGATAGATTAATGTTTATAAGGCTTGTACTAAGAGTTACTAACACAATTTGATTTGTGGTTCGGGTTTGAAATGAGTGAAAATGAGTAAACGGGTCGTGAATCGAAATTAGGGTTCGATTAGGGTTTTCATGCTTTAATTCGTGTACATTGTTGTAAAAATGGTGAAATGATGAGGGAATGTGATTTGTAATGTTGTAATTTATGTTATTACAACTTATTTGAGTAATGGTTGAGGTTAAAAACGGATAAGAACCAAGAAACGGGTCATGGTTTACTATTTAGCTCGGGTTAGGGTTTCTAACTTGGATTTCTTGAAATTTCATGAAATGAGAATGAATATGGATTGTAAATGAAGTATATGACTTGCTTGAAACTTGTACTTGATAAATTGTACAAGATTGTTAGGAAAACGGAGGTAAAATGGCTATTTTAGATGTCATGCTCAATGACTTGTACATTGTGCTTTTAAGGACTTGTACATTGACTTGGAGGGAGTTTATATTTCAAACAAGATGTTATATTACTTGTACATATGCTTTAGTAGCTTGTGCATTCACTTTAGATATTAACTTTACATGGAATTAGGGTTTTAGAGGTATACGATAACGGTTTAAAGCCTGTCTTGATATAACGTTGCAAATGGTACATTATATGAGTAATGTACTTTGTAATAATGATATTAAGATATTGACTTGACATATTATGATGTTTGCTTGACATATATGTAGATAGGATTGCCATAGGTAGGTTGCGTGAGCTCGTTTACTTTGTTATGCAAGTTGCATTGTATATTGAGATATTGGTAATGCAAGTAATGTAATAAAGCAAAACATTTCCCTGAAAAAGGTAGTTCATATATAATAGATAGATAGTACATTGCATCTAAATTAATAGATGGATATTTACATTGATGAAAATTTACGGGTTGTTATAGTCCCCCAACCTTACAGAAATGTTGTCCCCAGATTTAGTTGAATGATGGAAGTGTAAATGTTCATAGATTTATTCATATGAAGATAATATGAAGTAAGGGATTTGTTCGTACAAACGGATCAAAGATTGAAAGAATGTTGTTTGTACGTATGCCATATACTTAAGCCTACTTATTTATAATTTGTCACTTACAAAGAGAAGCGTCCAAATCCTTGTAACTGAGAATTTATAAATTCTTAGTTCGAAGATTTATAATTTCCTTATTCAAATGAAGAAGCGTTCTAATTCATTTCAAGAAGACGATTATAAATCATCCTACCTAACTACAAAAATATGATATTAAAAAGGTGATATACAGAAATGATATGATTTTCTCAAAATCATAGAAGGTAATGAGAAGAATAAATGAGACATTAATTGCACTGAAAGTCCATATCTGACTGTATTTCAATGATAATAAGTGTTTCAAAGGTATGAGGAGTAATAAAAGAGTTAATGGAATTGACCACGATGTCGAGTTTTGATATCACCAGATAACAAGGTGTACTGGAATCACTACATTATTATTTCATGGATAACTTATTTTCTTACATAACTTACATCATCTATGTCCATCGTAGGTGGGATTCTAGATAAAAGTAATGAAGATAACACGGATAATAGCTTAGCATTTAAACTTAATGAAGTGTTCCCAATAAGATTCTTCATATATAATGATGGCGATCTTGGATATCCTCAGGTCATTTCTTCTAAATCAGAAATACCTCGGAAAGCGAACAAAAGCAATCTAGTCTCTTCTCTTATCCCATATGCTTCTTCCTGTAGTTCAAGTATATGTGACGGGGCTATCCTTAATTTGGTTTTACATTCATCAAAATCACTTGGTATGATTATCCAAAACCATTTAACAATCTTCTTCTTACCATTTTTTCTTAAAGCGGTGAAAAAGAAAGTTCTTCTCTAAGTAAATAAAAATATCTATCGATTTGTTTCTCAAGATGCTTCAGATGTTTCCTTATGATAGAACTTTTGTCCTATTTTCTAATATCTGAGGTGGGGAGCGGGAGTATAGACTAAGAAAGATTGTGTGGATGCTAGAGTTAAAGGCTTAGCGCTATCCGAAATGAATTAGAGTTAACGTAGTTGGGAAGAAGGATGTGGAGGGAAGTGGAATTTGCTTCGTGTGATGGTAATAAATTCTCCAGGAACAAAGAAATAATCAGGATCAAACTAGTAGTGATGGACTGGAAATTACCGAGATCTTAGTTTAATAATCCACTGAGGTGTTGAACCGGAGATGGAGTTAAAATAACTAGTGGAGTAATAGGATCTGGTGGTGGAATAGGTGATTCTTTAGCATAAAATGCTTGCACGTTGACTAATTTCCTTTTTAATACATATAAATATATAAATATATAATAAATAGGATAATATCAATAATAGTAGTATAGTATTACCGGAAGTATCGGTCTCTCGCTTCGTTATCCACAAAGTTTTAAAACCGGACCCGGGTCGTTCTTCCCAACGAGGCGTGAATTTGAAAATCGAGAATCGGTTTGTGAATTATGCTTGAATATAACAAATTTGGGGTTTGGATTTCTAAATCTACTAATTAAATGCAAAAACAAGTAAAAGAAACCCTAAAACGAAAGCTACTTAAGTTAAAACCTAAAACGCGAACGTAAAAACGCGACTTAAAAACCTAATTTTTCAAAATTTAAACCTAAAGTGAGTTTTTTACTTTTAATTAATCTTAAATGACTAAAATGTTAGAATAAAGAAAACTAGACCAAAAACGAAAGTGTTTAAAGTTAAAAACGCGACGAAAACGAGAACGAGATCGAATCCCGTTCTTTAAAAAACTAAATTTTGCAAAAATAACCCTACGAAAGTAAATTTATTTTTCCTAGGTCCTAATTGAAAAAAGAAAATTTTAAAATAAAGAATTATATTTTTTTGACTTTTTAATAATTTTTTATGATTTAATTACTGTTTTAATCTAAATTAATTATAAAAAATACTAAACATTTTTATAAAAATCTAAAAATATAACAGAAAATACTTTAAACTATGCTGAATTTAAGAAAATTAAAGTGGTGAAGACAGCTTATCAAATAAGCTGTCTAATCAGCTACAACAGCTTATAAGCTTAAAAGGACTAAAAGACTATAAAAATAAAATAAGAGGAATGTTAACTGAAAAAGACCCTAGGGCGAGTGTTAAGTGTGTGTGCTGTTAAGAGTGAGGTCGCAGGTTCGAGTCCTGGGCCTTCTCTTTTTTGGTTTGCTACAGTAATTTTTTTTCTTATTTTTCTTTTTAACACACTTATAGAACACACATAAATAAGCAATTTTCTCAACTACAACTTTTTATAAGACTAAATAAATAAGCAGGTAAAAGCTAACTAAAAAAAGGCAGAATGCTAAAAAAAGACTAAATGGACAAAAGGCTTAAACTGCTTAAGCCATTTGGGATTAATAAGCTAAAAGAAAAGCACAAATACTAAAGCGCTCAACTCCTATACCTGATAAGCTCTATTGAGCAAGAATAAGCACATAATTTAAACAAGATTAAGCTAGAAATGACTTAGTAACAGTAGGGGCTTTAAACTTAATTTTTTTTAGCTAAGTATGCAAATAAGCTAACATAAGCTCTGACAAGGACAAAATAAGCTAAGCCTGACTCAAACTAACCTAACTAAAAATAAGCAAATAAGAACAGCTAGAAAGCAAAAATAAGGCAATAAGCACTATGGGGCAAATATGACAGGAAAACAGCCTAAGGGGAAACTTGTGCTTAAAATTAAACACTCAATCAGAACCTTATGGCCATAAGGCTTATACCAATAAAATCCTTGTCCAATAAGCTATCCAAATCAGTACTCATAAAATAGTTTGAAAATCAAAGAAGCTAAGAAAAAGGGTTATGAAAAAGGCAGTAAGGCTCAGAACTTGCTGATTTTACAAGTTTTTGTAAAGAGAAAAAGAGCTTTTGCAAGCCAAATTTAAGCTAGAAAAATAACTTTTAAAACTAAAATAAGCTGAAACAGGTTAAGCTCATTATCCAATGAGCTTAAGTTTTTAAAAATCACAAACTCTAACTACTTTTAACTTATCTAAAATTTAAGATAAAAAACGGGCTTGAACCTTTTTTTTTGAAATGACAAGGAAGCTTTGGCAGATTTTTATCTCTTAAACACAAATGGCAAATGAGCACATAATGCAACTTCATTCTTCTAAATATGAGATAAGAACCAGTATTAAAACAACAACTAAAAGCTCTTAATCAAAATCTATCCAAATAAGCAGAACTATTAAACTATCAAACCACATATTATAACTATGTCTACTTAAGACCTAAAAAATGAAATTTAAACAATGACAACCTTTTAAAAACAGTTTAACACTCTTAATTTTGCTAGTTAAAACCAGCTTTGTGACCTAACTCAATGAAAACTCTATTTTGACCCATTTTAAGCTTATGCCAAACACCCCTTTAACTTCTTTAAATCCAAGCTAAGCTTAATTTACACTGATTTAATGCAAGGCTATTAAAAACATATTATAAACTAACCACTTTAAGGCTTAATGAGCAAAGTAAAACAACTAATAAGCACTTATAAGCAAGATAGATAATCCAAGAGTAACAAGCTATTTAAGACAGAATTACATAAAAACAATGAAACAAGATAACTAGAATAATAAGCAAACTTCAAAAAGCAATTGACAACATAAATAAGAAAACAATAAGGGAAATTAAGCACTCAATAAGCCTAAAATAAGCTGAACTAGATTTTAGCTATTTTTGGTCTTTTTAAAGCAATCTTTTGAGAAATAGAACAACACTTAAAAATAGATGATGAAAAGCTATTTAACTATGCTAATAAGCAATGAATAAGCAAGATAAGCACTAATAAGCTCATAATAAGCAGTAGATAAGCAACAATAAGCAAATAGTAAAAATAAGCTAAAGTAAAAAAGTGAGAAAATGTAAGAATACCTTATCCCTTGCACCAAACAGGGATGAAAATTAACCTATTAAGCTCTACCTACCCAACTTATCTAATAAGCAATCTAAAATTCCTATAAGCTCTTCCATTGCTTAGCTTATCATCTAAAATTTTAGCTAAGGTATTAGAGGGATAAATTTTCATGAAATTTTGCTTAAATACTTAAAGGTTTTTAATGCTTAGTTAAAACAGATTAAACAGGAGATTCTAAGTGCTTAATGAGAACTTGAAACAACAATGGTACATGAACTTGTAAAAACAACTTAAAATTTTTTGAACTTTCATTGAACATGGAATGGATTACAATCTTGAAATTTTAATAGGAACATAATTTAATGACATATAATAAAACATTTAAAAGTAAAATTACAAACCTAAAATTAAAGTACTCCTACATTAGTTACCCCTATCTCTGTCTTCTTCTTTTTTTTTTATATGCAGTGAGGTCTTCAAAGGCATTTGTGCTTTGTGTTTCTTGTGTTTGTTCGGTGAGAGCTTCAAAGACTTCATCTAGACCCTCCATTTTGCTTGTTGCCCAAGTCCATATATCCTGACCCTTCAATATTTGGCACTTTCCTTTGTCGAATGGTAATGCTAGGGATTGCCAACCTGGAATTGGACTGTTGTGAGGTGGAGTGAGTAGGAAGGTGACCTTTTTTGTCTTATGTCGCAAGAAGAAGACAATGAACAATGGGGTAGGGGGATTGGCAGGAAAAGTAGAGGAGATGTACAGTGTTTTTGGTGCAGGGTAAAGGTTTGGATATTGGCAATTTTAGTCCTTGAAAGTGTATAATGGGTTTGCAATACACGTCTTTGTTTTGTTCATCTTTGGTCCTTGGAGTTATGTGAGGGTTTGCACCATTAGTCCTTCAGGGACTAACGGTGTAAAGGGTGAAAGGTATTATTAGGCTAACAATCGTTAGGGGATTTGATATGGATTTGGGCCAGTATTAAGGTGTTGGGCCGGTTTGTGGTTTTTAGACAAGAGGGATTATATAAAAGGGTTTATATAAGTGTGCTGACCCGGTCCCACTAAGTGGGTAAGGGTGGGCCCACTTTTGGCAATTTAGGTTTTCGGGTTCGGTTTTCGATGCTCTTTCTAATACCACTTCTCGGGGTTGACTTTGACTTGATTTTGACCTTATTGACTTTTTGACTTTAGGCTTTGACTTTGTCTTTTCTTCACGCTCTTTCCATTCTCGTGCTTGGTTTTATTGTTTTTGGCTTCGTTTTTTGTCCTTTTGTCGGATATCCATTTCCTGCACAATATAAATGAAAACATACAAATACAATGTATTTTTGGTACGTTTTTGGTCATTTAAGTCCGGTTTTAAAGGTCAAAGGTATGTGTATTTAAGCACATACCACACGTCCTTCAAATACGGATTATTATAGAAAAGTGAGGATGTTGGTGGGATCATATCATCCCTAGAATCTTCCGAAGAGTTAAAAGAAGTGCTTCCCGATGAAGCCGAGGTATAGTTATAAATATTCATAGTGGAAAAAGCATTTTCCATATCAAATGCAGATGAAGTAATATTAGAATGAAGGGAAGAAGACATGATTGTAATAATCCAGTGGAAATAACATAAGTTATTTATATAATAGTGATGTATTATCTATCATGGAAATTTCGTACACATACTATTCTGGAAACTGCAGTGGCACGGAGGACTTTGATGGCTAGAAAAGAAAAGTAGTTATAGTTAAGGTTTTAACCTTGTTCTCTATAACCATGGCGCTGATACCATTCTGTAACACCCCCATTTTTACATATAGCAGCGGAAGCTAATCTGGGGTATTACTTCATAGTACAACAGTCATAATCATAGAAAATGACTCAAAAGAGACGTTTTTAAAAAGATACGTTTCATTCATTAAAATCAGAGTTTTTACAACAGGCAGGTCCAAAATCTGAAACATAAAATGTGAATGATAACAAGTTTATGCCATCTTCAATCCATGCTCACTCATACCATAAGTTGCTCAATTACCTGGGATAAACTGCATAAAATAGGGTCAACACAAAGGTTGAGGGATACGCATAGGTTTATGTTAATAATTTGAATGCCAAATTTCGAATATTAGGTTACGTTGTTATACACCCGTTATAATAGAGTATTATTTCCATTAGCTCATGAATCTGAAGCCTTGGGATATATTTGATACGTTATAGCCTAGGGTTGCCTTTGCCAAAAACACCCGCAGTTATTTCTATTGTGTTGCAATGGTTACGGTATAACTGGTTACACAACGGGTGGTGGGCCCAATCCCAAATAGATCTATTCACAACATTCACGCTCACTCCGTAATAGTAATTAACGACTTCATGATATTGGGGACTTAAAGGCAAAATAGTTACTTTAGGCTCGAAAATAAAATCAGGGACAAACATACAAGAGAAATAATTGCATTCATGGTTTATAGCATGTATCCCCTCTTAGGTTTATGAAATATTTAAAAGATTGAAATGCGAGGATTTATGGAACTCACATGTTAGGTAGTTGTACATAAATATTCAAATGAAAGCTGTGACCTTTATCACAATTTTAACAGGGAAAGTTGATATTTTGCTCAAAAATGATAGTAAACAACCACGTCACGCAACCTGAGTAAATATGTCAAGTCTTAGGAAGATTGTACTCCAGAACTTTGGTTCTAAGAGTTTAATATTGTTATGAGTTGGGTTAGAGATTTTGGTATTATTGTATCATCGTTCGGGCCATCATATTTCAAAAGTCATTCGGTAAGCGTTTAAGGAGCTAGGGCACTTTAAACCGTAAACCCAACAACTCAGTCAGAACGTAATACCAAGATGAAACCCCTTAATATGAAGCTCCCTAGTATTGTGATACGATATAGATTCGGGACTGGATTTTTAAAAGCATATCGATGATGAATTATATAATAGTTATAACATAATCGGGTTTAAACGTTTTATTCAATAACTGGAAATGATAAGCACGTCAAGCGTTAATTAAAGTTATGTCTAATAAGGTTTTGAACATATTTCTACACTTTTTTAAAATGTTACATTTTAGACCCTTAAGAATGAAAAATGGCAAAATATACCCTTGGAGTTTTCACTTTTACAAGTTTGGTCCTTCTAGTTTAAAAGATGTACAAAGTAAACCTTGTACTTTGGAAAGTGACATAATAGACCCCTATAGTTATAACTTTAGAAATATGGAAAAAATAGTCCTTGTACTTATAAGTTTTCAAAAGTTACAGTATATACCCCTTGCATGAAAATGATTTACAAAACAAGTCCAAAATCCATAATAATGATATTTTTCAATATGAAAAGTAATTTACAGGTTATATCTTATTAATATAAGCTAAAATATGAGTGTTTAACGTAACAAAAGTTCAGATTAACGATTCGTTAAGCCAGAAATCAAAACGGGTCGAATTAGGGTTTTAAAACAAAAACGCGTAGGTTTCAATACTTCTCTTGATTATTGCTCTTGGGGACTCTTGGGACCTTCTTGATCAGAGGTTTTCTGCCATTGATGGTTATAGAAGAAGATGTGTTGGTGTGAGTTAGAATGAATGCATGCGAGCCCTATTTATACCCATTTTGGAACTTGGAGGCCAAGGAGAGGAGGTGAGGTGGCTTAATCCTAATGTAGCTATGTTGGAGAGTCTATAGGAGTGACATGGTGAAGCTATGATGGTAGCTAGGTGATGTGGAGGGTGGTTTGTGGTGATGGAGGTCGCGGCAAGACTTAAGCTCCAAGGGAAGGATGTGGCTTCTTTTCTAGCCAAGAAATGGTTGAAGTAGCTTGGTAAGCTGCTTAGAAGAGAAGTAGCATGATCACCAAGGTGCTTGTTTGCAAGATTAACTTTTAAAATGGATCAAATTGCAAGAAAAGTGTTCGCGGGTTCATAAGGGCTCGAATTGGGGTTTTTGGCTTGAATTTCAAGTACATTGGTGATATGAGGATAGATTAATGTTTATAAGGCTTGTACTAAGAGTTACTAACACAATTTGATTTGTGGTTCGAGTTTGAAATAAGTGAAAATAAGTAAACGGGTCGTGAATCGAAATTAGGGTTCGATTAGGGTTTTCATGATTTAATTCGTGTACATTGTTGTAAAAATGGTGAAATGATGAACCTAATTTATCAAAATTTAATCTTAAAATGATTTTTTAACTTTTTATAAATCCTAAGTGACTAAAATGCATGAAAAGAACAAGAAAGAAGTAAACTATAAAAACGTAAGCAAT
Source organism: Tanacetum coccineum (assembly GCA_026074375.1). Classification (NCBI taxonomy): domain Eukaryota; kingdom Viridiplantae; phylum Streptophyta; class Magnoliopsida; order Asterales; family Asteraceae; genus Tanacetum; species Tanacetum coccineum. The sequence continues at coordinate 7,966 of BQNB010019923.1, read as the reverse complement.
TAAAGTAAAGAACGAAGAAAAACAATAACGGGACTAAATCTCGTTCTTTAAAAAAATAAATTCTACAAATTTAACCTTATGAAAGCAAAATTAATTTTTAACAATCCTAAATGATAAAAGAAATTAAAAAAAAAGAATTATATTTTTTTGACTTTTATTTAATTTATATGAATTAAAATTTGTTTTTATTAAAAATTAAATATTAAAAATACTAAACTATTTATAAAAATTATGAAAAAGTTACAAAAAGTAGATTGGACAGTGCTAAATCTAAGAAAAATAAAAGGGGTGAAACAGCTTATCCAAATAAGCTGTTAATAAGCCGAAAAGGCTTATAGCTTAAATGGGCTAAAAGGCCTTATATAATAAATTGTGAAAACTACCACCAGATAGCCCTACTGGTGCTGGTGGTAGTGAGTTGTGGTGTGCAATATTGTGGTAGGAGGGTGGTAGAGCGTCCAGGGTTCCAGCCTTTGCTCACCTTGGGTTTCCTACTTTCCCAATGTTTTTATTTTTGCAAAATTTTTTATGAAAAAGCTTTAAGATCTAAAAATAAGCAATTATAAAAAAGTGACTTTTTATAAAAACCTAAGATAAGCACATAAATAAGCTCTAAAAGCTGACAAAATGCTTTTTAACACTAAGTCACAATATAGCTAACTGTTTGCATTTTTTAGACTTAAAAAGAAAAATAAGCTAACACATATACCTAAACTTACAATATTAAGCAACTATGAACATATTAAGCAAGAAAAAGTGAATGAAAAATAAGCTAAAATGACAGGAATTCCTAAAAGGCTATTAATTAGAATTCTAAACTAAAAAATCTCATAAGCTTGAGAATAGCTCTACGTAAACTAATTTAAGCTAACTTGAACTTAAACTAACCATTAAGCAAATCTAAGCTCAAATTAAGCACTTCTTATAACAGCTGAAAAGCTCAAATAAGCTAATAAGCAGTTAGGCCAAAACCTACTAACCAAACAGCCAAAGGGGACACTTTCTAGCTTATTTTTAAGCTAGGAAATGGATTCTTATGGCTTAATGACTTATATCACTACAAAGCTTATCCTATAATCTTTAAGAATCAGCAAAGAAAAAGTATTTTAAAAAACATATAAGCCATGAAAAAGGCTTATGAAAAAACTGTTTACACTAAAATCCAATCTTTTTGGTTTTTTTTCCAGTTTTTATGGACTAAAGTGCGGGCCTAAATTCAACTTATCCAATAAGCCCTAAACTACAAATTAAGCTAAAACATATCAAATTTACCCTAAGATCTACTTGTGCTATCAATTTTAGAAACTAAAACTAACTTTAGCTTATCTAAATTTGGAATTGAAAAATGGCTATTTAAAGCTAAACAAGGCTTGCAAAATTACTACTTAAAACACCATTGACACATAACATTAAAACAAATTCATTCTACTGCATTGAGACACTAAATAAGAGCATAAAACAGTCCTTAAGACATCTATTAAGCAAAACTTAGTTATAAGCAATTTGGACAAATTTTAGACATGCAGTTTCTAAGATTTGAAAGAGACAAATTCAAAACTAAGATTTAAACTTCAAAACCTTATTAAAACTAATTAAATCTTCCTAAAAGAGCTTGTCAAACTTGGAATTATGACCCAAAACAGTTTCAACATCATTTTGACCCATTTTGTACCTTATGCCAAACACCCCTTTAAAATATGTTTTGTCATTTTTTACACTACCAAAGTATGAAATAAGCTCAAACTTAAAATAACAGATATTAAACTAAGCTAATAAAGGACTAATAAGCAATAATAAGCTACATTTAGCAAAACAGAGTAGCAAACAGATTAATTAGCACAAGACGGATATAAGCAGTTTTGAACGGAAAAAATAGAGTGTACTCACCACTGCTCAGAACAGGGGTAATTTCACCTAATTAAGCTCTAAGGACTACCAACTTTATAAAACAAGCAATCTAATATAACACTAACAAGCCCTTCCTTAACTAGGCTTATCTTCCAGCTTGTTTGAGTGAATTTGTTAGTGAAAGGGGGACACTTAAACACTTTAAAACTATGGAAAAGTTTAAAGCGTTAAGTGAAAGAGCTTAAATCGTAATTAATAGCGTATAAAGTGGATTTTGAAGTTACTTTTAAAACAATGGAACATGATTATAAAAACAAACAGCATTTAAACATAAAACCTCAACTTTTTCATTAATTCTAAAAAAAAGTTGACAAGGCCTCTAAACTAAAATTACAATAACCTAAAAGCAAAACTAAAATAGCTGTTAAAACGAGATGCCACTAAAGGGCTTACAAAGCCCCTATTTATACTAAAAATATGAAGGTTCTAGGTATTTTCTTTATGCTTCTTGCGTGAGACGAATGAGCAGGTGTGCTTGTTGTGTGAGAGAAGTCCAAAATCAATCCTAGCCTTCCAATTTGCTTGGTCTCCAAGTCCTATCATCTGAACCCTTGGTTCTTTGTCTTCTTTCATAGACGAATAAGGATTAAGAGGATTGCCAAGGTGGCCTTTGGTGTTTTGTGAGGTGGGGTTAGATGGGAAAGAGACGTTTTGGGGAGAAGGGTTTGAAGGAAAAAAATGGGTGAAAAGTGGGGTAGAGGCTTTGGTGGGAATTGGTTTTGGTATGAACAGGGTTAAGTCCTTGAGGACTAACGATGGTAAGGTGTTGTATGGTGTTTTGGGATATTGCGTTTTGGTGGGGAATTGGCTTTGTTGCATCGTTAGTCCTTTTGGACTAACATTGTTAGTCCTTGAGGACTAACGATGTAAGGTGTTGTATGGTGTTATGGGTTAACGAGGTTATTGTTTGGGCTTTTTGTTTGGGCCGGGTAAGGTTTTGGATTTATAAAAGGTTAATTTTTCCGCTCCTCGTACTCCACAATCAAATGGGGTAGTAGAAAGAAAAAATCGCACTTTACAAGAAATGAGTAGAACCATGTTAAATGAACAATCCATTCCTCAAAAATTTTGGTGCAATGCGGTCGATACATCAACTTATATAATTAATAGAGTTACCATTAGACGTATTTTAGGAAAGACTCCATACGAATTGTTAAGAGGGAGGAAACCAAACCTTAACTATTTTAGAGTATTCGGAAGCAAATGCTTTATTCTTAATACAAGAGATTACCTCACCAAGTTCGACCCAAAGTCGTACGAAGGTGTTTTCCTAGGATATTCACAAAATAGCAAAGCTTACATAATACTTAACAAACAAACAATGAAAGTTGAAGAGTCATTGAATGTAACTTTCGACGAAACTCCACCTCCACCTAAAACACCACCATTAGAAGATGATGAATTACTCGAAGAAGAAGCTATTGAGGTTAGTAAAACAAAACCCATAGGCAATGATCTTGAAGATAGTTCATTAGAAAACAATCAAATAGTAAACATTAAAGAATCTAAAAGTCATCCCCTAGAAAACGTTATTGGTAATCTAAATCAAAGAACTCTTAGGTCACAAGCTCAAGACAAAAGCAATTTCTTTTGCTTTATTTCAACAATAGAACCTAAAAATATAAATGAAGCATTAAAAGATGAAAATTGGGTAATGGCCATGCAAGAGGAACTAAACCAATTTAAAACAAATGATGTTTGGGAATTAGTCCCAAATCCTATGGATATGACCATTATAGGAACAAAATGGGTATATAGAAATAAACTCGATGAAAATGGGGTCGTAACTAGAAACAAAGCTAGGTTGGTAGCCCAAGGTTATAATCAACAAGAAGGAATTGATTATGATGAAACATATGCACCCGTAGCTAGACTAGAGTCCATAAGAAATTAGTTAACGTTGTAATAGGAAAGCATCGAGAATCGGGCTCGATAGTTAAACTAATATTGTATATGTTTCGGATTTAATCCCAAGCAAAACCCGAGCCCGAGTCCTAGTTAAATATCCCGCGCATCACTTAATGTGTCGGGGTATATATATAACTTTTCCTCCTAGGAAAAGTTAGTAGTTGTTCATTCTAAAATAATTCCACTTTTTCTATTTTCTCTCATCTCTCTCTCTCTCTATTCTTTCTCTCTCTACAAAACAACTCACTCTCTTTCTCTTTTCTAGATCAAATTCGTGTATGATATATATGTTATGAAGTGTTAACGGGATCCTACAATTGGTATCAGAGCAAAGGGTGGATTCGTGATTGATTCGTGTGGCTAAACTAGATCAAAATTCGTGGCTTATATTGTGACAAAAAACCCCACGGCTCAAAAAAAATTTGGGCTTATTTGTTGGTTAATCTTGTTCTATCTTTGTTCTACACATCAAAAAGGTTAGATTGTAACAATTTCAAGTGGTATACAAGCTCCTAGTTCGATTTATAAGGTTATTAAGTTTGGTGTTCTTCGTGGAGGGTTGCTTCGTTTTTTATGATCCACGAAGAAATACATGTTATTGGAAGGTTAATCTTCATACACCATCTTAGTATTGCATATTAGAGCTTTGTTTCGTGGTTAAAAAGATCACATGGATTGATTTTTGTTGAATTCGAACTAGTGTTCTTCGTGGAGGTTTGAGTATTTTATAATACTCTAGCCGGCGGTTTGACAGGAAAGGGGGACAAGATCCACGTTTTTAGGAAAAAGTCAAAGGCGAGTTGCCAAAAGTCAAAGGCGAGTTGTTTTTTTTATAAAAATTTAGTGGCGGTTTGCTTTTATAGTGGCGAGTTACCACAGGTTGCCACGGCGAGTTGCTTAAAATATTAATCAAAATTCTAAAATCAAAGGCGGTTTGAGAAAATTTCTTGGCGGCAAGTTGCCATAGGTCACGGCGGTTGTGCCTAATAATTGAGCAGTTTGCACAGGCGCGAGTTAAACAAAAACCAAAGGCGTTTGATTTTTTATTAGGCGGCGAGTTGTCAAAGGAAGCATCGTTTTTGAATATTAAATTAGGAGGCGAGTTGATCATTTTCAGTGGCGATTTGCTTCATTCTTGGAGGCGGTTTGCTTAATTTTCCAAGGCGGTTTGGTTACATTCTTGAAGGCGGTTTGCTCAACACCTAACGCATCGGTTTGATTAAAAAAATTTATATAGCCTTTCTAACTTATTTTTACATCAAATTCAAATTTTGGTAATAGGGTAAAAAAAAATTTCGGTCGACACCTTTTTAGCGACACTTTTTGGCGGGAAAAATTAAGTAAAATATAATTTTTTCTATAGCCTTTTTAGCTTATTTTTACACCAAATTTAGATTTTGGTAATAAGGTAAAATTTATTTTTTTTCATAATCCAACTGCGCCGAATTCCAAACAAATCATCAAACCATAAACCAAATCCAAAACCATCAACAAGGACTTAAACTGCATTAATCATACAACAAACAAACCTCAACAACAACCAATTATACATTCACGGTTTTTCTATTGATTTTGTAAAATCCCGTTAACTTTTTATCGGTTTAAATCATAGACGTGTAAAATCCCGTGAACGTTAATTGCATACATAACCACAACTTCAATCACATCACATCCACTTAAGATCCAACAAATCTTTTACACTTCATAATTCACGTTAAAATGGAAACAAAGAATACTTCATCTTCGGGTTCAGATTTAGAGGAACCAGAGATACAGAAACTGCAGATGCAAGCAAAGAATTTAAAAGAAAACTCCTTGAACAAATTGAATGCACTCAAGACAACAATTCAACATCTCTCGAGCTCTAACCACTCAATGTACTACGAGTTTAGAGAAGCTTTTCACCGACTCTTTGATGCGAATGAAGGACTTTTCAGGTCTGTGCTATCTCGAAACATGCAGAATTTGGAAATGCAATTCAGCAATGAAACACTTCACGAGAAGGATTCCAATTCTGAATTACGTGCGATCAAAGGGCAGTTTGAACATTTCATACATTCAAAGATGTTCGAGCTTTCCAAGTATAATACAAATGCTCGGGAAATATTACAAGATTTCAATGCATACACTACCATGGAAGCTCAAACCTTCAAGGAAACAATAATTCAAAACATGGACTCCATTGCACAATGTATGGTTGAAAGAGCAAGTCATGAGCAAGAGCTTAAGATGACGTTGAAAAGGTTGAATGAAAGTCAGGTACAGATTCAAGAGTGCACGGTTCAAAAGGTTCAATCATCGGTTACAAGTTCAGGAGATGAAACAAGCAGTGGGATTGTATCAGAAGAAGAGATTGATAAGAAGGAATTGGAAGCACATTACGGTTTCATGGCAAAAATTCAGGAAGTCTTACCTGCAGAATCAAGTTCTACTGATACGCCATTGGAACAGAATACAAAACAATGATAAAATAATTGTTTTGCCAATGAAAGCCAACATTCTAAGAAAAATTCTGCAGAATGTACTGATGACGGCTGCGCTTGCTAATTAATTGGCAAATTTAACGCTCTGAGACTGAGAAAACAAAACTTTGAAAGCAATTAAAAGAAAGCCCAACGCATCATTGACTCAATAACTGAAGGAGTGCAGAACTTACCTTGAGAACTGGTAGGCTCTGGGGAGGCTACTATTGTTGATAGTGTCTGATTGCCTTCAAAACAAACATAATTGAGGTTGAGAATACAAATCCCTTTAATGACTGGACATTGAATTATGAGATTCTTCAAACAAAGTTAAAATAAAACTCTAGACTATTAGCTTTTAAAAGACATTGAAATTAAAGAAGGTTGAAAACTAAAGCTATGGAAATTACATTTCTCAAATCAAAACACGATGAATTAGTCAAAAAGATCTTTTAACAAAGTCACAACAGAAGGAAAAAACTTATCTCAAAGAGTGACCAAAGTCATTTTCGGGATTTTAAAGGTTAAGAAGAAAAGATATTGACAAAATGATTGAAATGGACCAAACAGTTAAAGTTATTACAAATTGTTTTATACTCGTAACCAGCAATTCAGACCATTCATAATGTTAGCACCCAAATGCGCACATACAATGGTAGACTAACTTTGCCATCCTATTTTATACCTCAAGAAAGCTCAATCTGAAAAACCCTGTTTGTATGAGATCCCATTTGATACTTCTGATCCTGCAAACAGATTTGCCCCTGAAAGGGAAGAGACCATGACTCTTGATAACGAAAGTAGATCAAAATTGAATAAAGACATAGTGAAACCATATGATTACACAAAACAAAATAGTCTTTATGAAATTTTCAAAGCACCCTCACTGGAGTATCTTTATCAGTTGGAACGCGCAAAAGAAGTTAGGAAGACAATGTGGAGAAAACCGTTTGTTAGAACAAAACCAAACATTGCTAAAAACGTTGCCTTTCTACCCGTTTCGAAATCCATTAGTAAAAGTAGACAAGTTTTTAACGACATGACATTTAACATCAATCATTTTAGAACGATTTGTGAACAAGCTTGGTCTAATCATACTAGGAGTTCTTTTCGTAACCCAACTGCTCATGATATGGAAGTTTTGATAAAATCATTATTGATGCCTCTTTCAATAAAAACTATAAATGACAGTTATTGTTTTGTTCATGAACTAAAAACGGAAATGCATGAAGACTTTGAGTACGTTGAATCCCTTGAAAAAGAGATTGACGAGCTTGAATCTGAAAAGGCTGATTTTTCAAACATATATGATCTACTTCTCGAAGAGTGTGTGTCTAAAGATGTTATATGTTCATATTTGCATTCTCTGTCTGATTTAAATGCTCATACTGAATTACAATGCTTGTATCTTCATAAAGTCAAAGAATGTGAATGTCTTGCAATAAAGCTTTCGAAACAAACTGAATCTGTTAACAAAGAAGTTCATAATAATTTGTTAAAAGCTTTTGAAGAGTTTTGCTAAACTTGAAAACCACTCGATTTCACTTGAACTTGCTTTACAACAATGTAAAGAACAAATGAAAAACAACTCTAGTTTGCAAAGAAAACGGATCAAATGTATTTCGAAAAGAACGTGAACAATATCATGAAATACAAGATTTGAAAGCTCAAATGCAAGACAAGAACAT
>BQNB010019922.1:32187-66149 GCA_026074375.1 Tanacetum coccineum | reverse complement strand
TTAGATTCCGCCGCGGGTGGAAATTTTCTAGATAAGGTACCTCGTGATGGTTTAGCCATTATTGAGAGTAAATCTAAGGTTTGTTATTCAAGAAGTCGTGAAATTGAACCAAGAGCGAGTACGAATGCTCCTCTTTCTACTTCTACACCTTCTAATTCTTTTGAATTTCAAAAACTCGCCGCTTCTCTTGAAGACAAAATGAATATTCGAATGAGCCGTTTAGAGAAAGCGATTAGTGAAAAGAATGTTACGACTCCTGCTACCGTCAAAGCAGTCGAGGAAATTTGTGTCACATGTGGATCAAATCACAATTTCAACAATTGTCCGTTAACAAGGAATGATTTTCCCGTTTTTCATGATAACATTCATCAATTCTAACAAACCGCCGCCGTTGGCAACTTTGTTCAAAGGAATCCTCCTAATTTGGCAAATCAAATGAGACCACCGGGTTTCAATCAACTAAATGTTTAAAACAACCAAGGAAACCAAAGCCGATATCAAGGAAATAATTTCAATTCGAATCAAAACCATGGAGGCAATTTTAACCAAAACCGTCTTGCCAAAACAATCAAGGAGCCATTTATCAAACACCACCATATCAACCACCAACAAATCAACCTTTGGTTAATCAAGCTTTACCTCCCGTTTCACAAATTCAAGGTGTTGAAAGTTATGCGAAGCAATGTTGCTAACCTGAAAAAATTTGCAAATGAAAGTTGATAATTTTCAAAGTAAACAAAAATGATTGTTAAAAGAAGTTTACAATGATTCTCAAAAAGCAATGGATTTTCAAAACATGATCTAATTTTATCAAACACCAAACCAACCAAACTTCAAGTTCAAGTTCGTTACCAACAAATAACATTCAAAAACCCTATGAATGAAGCCAAGGCCATTACCAACACGTAGTGGTGCCTCATATGATGGACACCCAATTCCACCGCCGTGGTGGAAAAAAACAGTGACAAAGGAACACTACCTAAGCACCGAAAGACATACAACCTCCTTTGGTCCAAATCAAACCAAGACAAAGAACCATCAATAACCTTTCATTCTCAAAAGACCCAAACTATTCCTTACCCTCAAGACTTGCAAAAGAAAATCCTAAAAGGATGAAATTTCCTACTTGCCAGTTTATGAAATTTTGCTGGAATCTTCACTATGAGCTAATTTCGCACCCTCTCATCATACCTAATTTTGCTCCGATTTCAAAAAGAGATTCTTCAACAAAGACAATTAATCGAGTTAACCAAACACCGCTTGAAAGAAAATTTAGTGCTTGTCCTCAAAAGCGTCCAAAAGCGAGTACCCCGTCGATTTCTTACCCATGTGATTTTCCGGATTTGATAATTGCTTAGCCTACCGATTTAGAGCCTAGTCAGTAAATCTTAGACTCTTTCCATTTGGAAAAAGCTATAGACACTCCCAGCCTAAATTCTACTAAAATGGTTAAATTACCGACCGAACAATTTCCAAACCAACCGTGTACCGAAATGGTTTTGTCAAGAGAAAGTTCTACTTTTTGGCCGATTTTGTGTTCGTTGATTTTCATAGCCGATCCTCGAGTACCGTTATACTCGGAGACCTTTTCTTAGGACGCTCATCTTAATTGAAGTGTATGAAGGAGAGATAACCTAAAACTATGATCAATCTTTAACCCGTAAATGTGTGATACCCTTCTATTTCTACAACAATCTCAAACATTGAAGAATTTGATCTTAGAATTACGTGGAAGAATACTCGCCAAGAATTTAGGATTTTCCGACAAAATTGCATATGGCGATCCTCTCCAATACAATCCATTTTTCAAATTCTTCTCCGACTCTCACTCCTTCGGGGATAGTGAATTTCCTACTTTTGGAAGAACTGATACTTTCTTGCGCGAGCTATGATCCAACTCACAAATTCATAAAGCTTAGTATGACCCTAGGACATTCTCCTTCTCGAATCTCTTCTCAATAGTGGATCCGTTCATCGTCACAATCATGGATATTACTTACCAAAATCCGAGAAAGACTTAAAGTTTGTAAATCCGCTAACCTGTCAATCATAACCTCCCGAGATAACTTAGACTTACCACCTCATCTCAATACGCATTTTTAGCAGATAACAACAAGTGCAGTCATTATTGCCAAAGAATTTGAGTGAATGAAAAAAGAGACGCAGCTCTCATTAAGGCTTAAATCCCGAAAGCACGCCATTGCTTTGGAGCCTCGACATAAAGGTATAAACGCCAAATTTTGTTCACATGAAAATCCTAATGCAGACGACTATGAACAAACGGTCCAACATCAAAAGGGTTAATCTAAAATCCTTGATGTCCTTAAAAAAGAGAAAAACTTCTTGAACGCTGGAATTGATCTAACCATCTCGGAAGTCCTTGTACGCGCTAGTACACGGTGTACCTAAAAAGGAGCAAGACCGTAGTACACTAATGATATAACTAATTAGTGCTGACAAGACTTTTAACAGGATGAAGGTATTATAGATTACGCAAGTTGAAAGCAAGCTTAGCAAAAAAAAGACCATTCCTTAGCCGTTCATATCAAAATGCTTGAGACTAGAGAGAAATGAGTACTATTGCTTCCTCAGACTTGTTCTCTTATGTTCAAAAATTCCAATTATCCAAAATGACGCAAGAAAAGACCACATCACTGCCCATAAAGGAACTTTATGCTTTATAAGCACACGCATCCTTATGGTTTATGCAATGCAACCAGCACGTTTCAAAGGTGTATGATTGCTAATTTTCCATGACATGGAGTTGAAACGGCATGGAATCTCATGGAGGATTTCTTGGTTATTTGGAATTCCCTGTTCTACGTGCTCACCATCTAGAAAAGATGCTTAAAACGTGTGATGTACACTAACTTAGCTCTAAAAGGGAAAAAATACATTTCATGGTTAAAAAAGAACGTACCAACAAAAATCACGAAGAAAGAATTGAAGTCGACAAAAGCCAAGATGAGTGATTCTAATCTTACCTCACCCAACTACCGTTAAGGGAATTTGAAGTTTTCTCGGGCATGCTGGTTTTTACCGAAGATTCATCAAAGACTTTTCAAAGATCTCTCGACCCATGACCCACCTTCTTGAGAAAAACACCCCGTTTATCTTCCAGAAAATGCATCAAGCCGTACCTATTCTAAAAAAGAGAGTAACCGAAGCTCCATTTCTCATTGCTCCAAATTGGACCACATTTGAACTCATGTGCGTCGCAAGTGATTATGCAAATAGGTGCGTTCGAGGGCATAAGATTAGAATCATTTTAGAACCAATTCATGACGCGACAAAACATGACCGAAGCAGAAACAAATTACACAAACAAACGAAAAAGAATGCTTGCAGTAGTAATACGCTTTTGAGAAATTCGATCATATCTTATCAAGAATAAAAGGAGTTTACACAGACCATTTCCCTTAAAATACCTCTTCAACAAGAAAGATTCCAAAGCAAGATTGCTTAGGTGGGTTTTACTTCTCCACGCATCGATTATAAATGATGATACCAAAGGAGCTGAAAACTAGCAGCCATCACCTTTCCATCTTGGAAAACCCTATAAATGTTTTGATCTAAGGAGATTAATGAAACCTTTCCTCTTGAGACTTTGAAAACGGGTTACTTCTCCATGATAATCAAAGTACCCCGTGTTTTCCGATAAGTAAAGGACCATGCGGGAAATTTCTCATCAAAGAATGGTCACTCAACAAAAGAAGAATTTGTCAAAGATATAAAAGCGCTACTTTGGATGAATCCTATCCTTCGAATATGTGGCGATCAATTATCCGTAGTGTATAGTATTTGGCCATAAGCTATTGAAATCCCTCAAGTCGTGTCATGAAGACCCACCGTGGACCATCATAGTGCCAACATCACCGCTCGAAAGTATTTATGCCGATTCTTTTGGCCTACCATATACAAGATGCTCTTTCAATGAACAATCTTGTATGCTGTCAAAGACAAAGCAAAATTCACATCGAGATGAATGCCTCAAAATGCAAATCCAATTTTGTGAAATTTGTATATAATGGGTATTGATTCATGGACCGTTTTCCATCATCAAAGGAAACAAATATATCTTCGTACCATCCCCCCCGATTACTTTCCAAATGGGTTTTAAGCAAGCCCCCCACCACCGATCTAGAGTAATGGCAAAATTTTTGAAATCACTTTTCTCCCGATGCGTCACCGAAGCTACAAAATGCGATCGTGACCCATTTCTGTAAAGACCAATTTGATAAAGTCATGGTCTAAATAAGGTGTCACACATCTCTTTCTACCGCTTCCATCCTCAAACTATGGTCAAGTCGAGTGACAATCGTGGACTTACAAAATCTTAGAAGACGGGGGAGAAAACCGTGGCCTCGCGGTCAGACAGTTAGACATGCGTTATGGCATTCGAACCGCTTACAAAACTCCAATCGATTACGCCCTACAAGCTAGTTTATGAAAATCGTGTCATTTACTAGTTGAGCTAGAACACAAGCATATGGCCGCTTTAAGCATCTAATTTCATCTCAAGACCGGAGTGATTATCGAAAGCTCCAACTTAACGAACTAACACTTCAAGATCAAGCTTATGAAATTCTTTAATCTACAAGGAGAAAGATGAAGAAACTTCACACTCAAAGATCAAGAATCGAATCTTCAATGTTGTGAACAAGTCAACTTTTCAACTCCGCTAAAAACTTTCTTTGCAAGCTCAAGACCCGTTGGTCCTCCTTGCACTATTATCCGAATTTTTCTTATGGCACACAAATTATCTCTACTACGGTTCAAATTTCAAAGTCAACTGCCATCGACTTAATCATTACATGAGGATACACCACCGTTGTTATCCATATCTAAACTTTCCCAAGGACAATTAAATTCAGGATCGATCGACTTACTCGTGACCAAACACAAGCCACACGTGAGGAGTTCACCCCATGCATATCCATTCTTTTCTTCTTTCTATTCTAATAAATAATGTGTTGGTGATGGTTGAGGATAGCCTTTCCTTTTCTTTTTTTGTTTGTTTTGGACTTTTTGCAGGATAACCAACAATTTCTGAAGCCAGTCTCGTGTTCGGTGTTGTTCCCGTTTCACTCGAAGCTTCCTATCCTTTATTTAAAATAGTAGGGAACCAATTCCTGTCATCAATTAATCGATCACGTTTACTTTGCATAACTCATAAACGGCTTAGATTTCGTAAACCCGTCTTAAACATTGAGGAAAAATGTTTCATTTAATTGGGAGGTAATCCGATCGATTTGATGTTACCTGCTAATTGTTTTGTTCCACTACCGTTTTCCCACAAAAATACAAAAATTTTAATTTTTACGTTCTTATTTATAAAAAAAATAAAAAAAAACAAAAAATCAAAAATATTTATATTGATTAAAAAATAATGTTCAGACACGAATGTAGGTGTTCCGTTGGAGAATAAAAGTAATTTTTGACCCGCTCGACGTTGAGTCTAGCTTTTACCCTTAAACAATTATTGATGAAATAGTTTGTGCTAGTCTCATTAACATTAAACATGCTAGACTTAAAGTATTATAAATAAGAATTGTGCGAATCTCAATAGATTTTAAATATGCCAGAGTTGATTTTTATAGCTAAGTTTTGCGAGAATCTTTTATTAGAGATTTAAATGCAAAAATAAGAGATGATAGTGTTGATTACAATTAGGCGCTAAACAAAGTTTATTTGAAAACTTAAAGCTCAAAAATAACTTGGTGGAGGGTTTGTGGTTTTTCTTCCCTAAGTTCTTAAAATGATATTATACGTGATCCTTTAATTTTTACAAATAGAGTTTAGACTCTAAAAGTCTAACCATCTTATCCTATAAAAAAGCTTATCGAAGAAAGTCAACATCATTTATAATAAGAATTTTAGTTCAAGCTTATACTTTGTTTTCTAAAGAAAAATTTCTATTTCAAAATAATTGTTAATAATATTAAAAAAAATGAAAAAAATGAATGATAATATAGTTGGTGAATAAAAAGATGCACAGTTATAAATCCTAGTGTTAATAATTAATATACAAACTCCATCGGCAATAAAATTACGGCATTGGTCGTTCCTCCGATGTACATCGAAAGAAAGTGAGATGTATAATTTAGGACGTATCATAAGAAGTACACTGACTCTGTCGAGGCTGGCCGAGGGATCCGTCGAAAGAAAAAATGATTACGTTCCTAGCCTAAATAATGTAAATATAAAAATAATTTTGCAAGTTAGAAAATAAATAGGAAAAATTTTCGTTCTAAAACTCAAAGTATTCTTTGAACCAACGTTGCAAAAGTCTACAAGGCGTTCATCAATTTTCATATGTCTCGATTATATTCGCCGAAGGGTGTCAGAAGCCTTACACTTACCCAATGACGGTGATCAGAGAAGAAAGTCTTTTATGGGCAAGTGAATCAACGATGTCCTTAGCTAAAAGGGTTTTGGTTTGCTTTGAGTTGGAGAATCTTACTATTAATTAACATATAAGCCAAAGGCCCATGGTAAAAGGATAGTCGGATTTCAACTATCTAACTATGTGGATTTAATGGTTTAAATAATTTACGCACACCATACATAAATATAGATGTTAATGTCGGGAAGTAGAAATTCACAAGTTGTAATTATAAGTAGTCTTACATCTTAGCTCGTACATAACGGTGATCTTATTTTTAACTTAGTATGGAAAAGTGAAAAATTCGGAATGATAAGTTATCTTTAGAACACTTAATCGTGTTTTTGTTCATGATCCTAATAAATTACCACTAAGGTAATGACAACATTTCTCATTAGTAACCACACAGAGAAGTCTAGTTCTAGGGTATTAAGTTATTAAAGAAAAATCATAAAAGAGAAAAAAGTTTAAAAATGAAATCAGTGTTTTTATAACTTTGATTCTCTACTCTCTCTCAAACAAAAAACCTTGCTACTTATCAAAGTTTATTTTTTGGGAATTTTGAGATATTTGGTTATAAGGCATGTAATATTGCGTGAGGGCACGCAGTCGTTTAGTTAGGGGAATGTAGATAAGTGTAAAAAAAACATATCTGTGTATACAAAAATGAACCCCTAAAAGGACCCAAACAGACTAAAAATGCAAAGATATCGGATTTTTGTGTTTTGTATGTCAGATAAAAAGGATTAGACAAAAATCCCAAGCAAAACCGTCAAAAAACAGGCAAACACGGATACAAGAACGGAAGAGTGTGTAAGAGCCGGAAGCCAAAGTCAGAAAAGTCAACCCTCAGTCAACTCTGGTCAAACAGTCAAAGTCAACACTAGAAGACAAAGACCCCAAAGTTACAATACAAGTCCCTCAAGATTTGTAAAATTCCACAAAGGTCCCAAGCCAAATGCCCCCTTATGTTTCCCGTTAAAACCAACCCGATCAATAAGCCAAAAACAAAGCCCAGACGCCCTAGACCCATTTCTCCTTTTATTAAAACACATGGAACCATTTCGTCATTTTTGAAGTCCCTTTACACTAAGCTTATTTTATTAAAAAAGAGAAGACTGAATTGCCATAAACACATAGTTTAAAAAGTTTTACCCAATTCAGTTAAAAAAAGGCGCCAACCATTACGTTCATTCATCGCCCAAATTTTGACCCTCCGTCAAATCATAGGGCTTTTCCAAATTGAAGGTTAAAATGGGTAATTCAAGCTCTCAATAATAAGATGGCAGGGTCAAATCAGTCATATCAAGGCTCCTTATTGGTCAAGCCAATCAATTAAGCCACGTGGAAGAGAGGAAAGCACAAGGATTGATGAAATTTACACTGAGTGTACTCTCAAAAGAAGCATGATCAAGTTACCGCACGGATGCCACGCTGGCAATCCGTGTGAGTTATCACTTGATCCAACGGCCAACAATTATGATCCAAGATTGAATATTGTAAGATGAGATGGAAGGAGCTATGAAACAAGGAATACTAGAAGGTTCACCAAAGCTGATACATATCGCCCTCACTCACACACATATTATATCTCCTTTTCCTGTTTTAGAGTAGTAGGTAGAATGACTTGATTTTTATAAATTAAGTTACCTTTTAAAAGTAATTGAATTTTTTTATTCAATGCTTTGTAATTCTGTTTTTGAAAGTTAATGGAAATCATCATTTTTTAGTTTAATCATATGTTTATTAACTCAATAAGCCACATATGCGCAAATGTTTTGCAAATGTTTTTACAGCCTCCCTAAATGCCTATTCTAGACTCTCACAAGTCTATAGAGCCTTGTGATTCAGCTATGTCACTTAATCTACTAACAAATAAAATCATACTAACTTACCTTAACTATTTGGACTATAAGCTTGGAAGGGAGCCAAGTCAGGAAGGGCTCACATGACTGATACCACTTATCCATAATGGATCAGCAGAGCTGTATTGCATATTTAAATTTAGCCGTTATTTTTTTTCCCATTTTTTTTTTTTAACTGAAGCTTAAGTAAGTTTTCATTTAAATTATCTTATGTTTCTTTCATATCTAGTTTTATAAGTTTTTGGGGGGGGGGTTTTATGTTATGTAGATTTGCTACTTGCTTAACCTCTTATTGCTTAGTGTAATCCCTAATCATTCAGGTAGGAAGCACAAGATCAATGGCACAAAGATTTAAACAATGAAGAACTTTTGATTGAAAGAAACAAAGATGGAAAATAATAATGAAGTAGCTAACCTAATTTTGACTAAACTAGGAGTATTTATACTAATAAGGATTTGCCTTTGAGGGCTTTCTTTTTAGCTTTTTTACATCTTGGCCGCTTAGACATAATAACATTAAATAACATAGTCTTTCGACTAGACTTTTGTCGTGTAACTTCGAGGACCGAATCTCTTTGTTTGGTCCATTTAGGTGAACCTAACAATCTCCCCGCTAATGAGGTCTGAAAGTTCACTCGACCTGTCTCTTTAGCTCGATGTTGATGGGGTACTTTCACTTGTTGTGCTTTGGTAGATTCAAACGTAACACCATTGTATTCATGAACTACAAAATTTGATTGATGACATTGATCTTGATCTTTGACTGTTTACGCGTTACTTCTTTGATTTACTTTTTGTGATCTCCTTTCACTTAGACGTTGCCATACGCTGATCTATAGTCTCACAAGCTCATTCTGTTGGATCTTTGAAGCTTGATGATGCTCTTCTTCCAATCAGTTAACTTTTAAATTTGAAAGAAGACATTGATTCGCAAGATTTGTGCGGAATGCCTTGTAATGAAAAACTTTTCTTGATTACTCAGATACTGTGGAATGATATGAGCATGTGTCTTGCATCCGGAACTTTGTGTCCGTCATACCATGATATAACTATTTAGTCCACCACAAAAACCATTTTGTTATTTAAAAATCCACTTAATGTTTCTAGAAAAACAATTTAGAACCGACCAGGTTTATATTTGAAGACCGAGTAAGACAAACCAAACTGTCGATGTTACAGTAACCTCATTCCGTAGTCAATGATTACATAGAATACTGCACCTGATGAGATAGATTCATTAATAGAACCGTCTTGACATGTTTTTCCGGCACGGTGACAAGCTATTCCTCAAACCTAAGTTTCAATCTAATGTTCGCCGTCTCCTAGACCAATGTCCCGAAACAAACACACTAAAGTATTTCTACTATAGAATGGTAAAGAGTTGAGTCAGTACAGTTACGATCTGCTGACTATACCGTAAATTCCTTTTTCAGCGTTTAACTCCTTAATACAATTTAAGTACCGTAGAAGCCCTTGGCAGAAATGAGTTGAAAAACATTCGATTTGCTTATAAAATTTTTTGGGGCACAAACGAAAGATAAATCAGAGAGCTTCTGATGATGTTTTGAAATATATCCCAAATATGAAAGTCCGTGGGAAATTCAAACTTGTACAAGTACATTTAATGGAATCACTTCACTAGTGGCGCAGTCCGAGAGACAGGGCAGAGCATTCATACGAATACCCTGGTGGTACAAACATCTCTTTCCTCAGCATTCCATAAACCATTCCACGAACATGAAACCAAAAATTTCTTTGTCTTTTATCAGATACGTGTGTATAACACAAACTTTTGGTACCTGACATTTTTGATCATAGTAACACTTATGCACCCCCTACACATGTGCGTCGATAATCGAAAGATGTTTAGCACATCTTGGATAGACTATAGCATTTTTAGAATCAATCAATCATTAATTTCCGCTTTACCTGTTTATTCACATCTCTCCCCCGATCAAAATTATGATACTTGTGAATGGTTTGATTCCTAGAAATTACTTAAAATGTATCAATCTCCCCCACAAAATATGAGGTGAGGTGAATAGCACAAATATCTAGTGAACAATGACACAAGACCTTTAGAATACCCAGACAGAATGATATCTGCAATCTGTCTTGACCTTGAACGTTTTGGTCGTGTCAATCTGATCATCAATTACAATCAGCAACAGTACGTCCTTTTGCCTGCAACAACTGTTAGAAATACTGATTCTCCCCCCTCAACAATGACCAACAATGTTTGATTTGTTAACCCACATGTTTGATAAAACAATTGTTTATGAGAAAAAATGGCGTGGCTGTGACAAACATTCGTGGCTGTGAAGAAATAATGCACTGAACTTACATTAAGATCTCTGGGTTAAGACCGGGTTACAGTCTGAAATAACTGCAAGCCATACGACACTAATTTTTTTTTTTTTAAATATACACAATGATACAATGTTTTAGCATTCAAAAATACCAGATATCCCCTTGGAACCAGCCTTTCGATCACTAAGTTTGCAATCAGTGAACCTAGAGATCATAGTAACTTTGGAACTAGAACTAACGCTCGGGGTAAGTTCTAAAGGCGCAACAATGGTTCCATTTATCCTAGTTAAAGGACATTACATACAACCAAAATCTCGTCAGTGTTTCCCACTGAGGCATAACACTACAAACAACCTTACTAGTTGTCTCCAGCTGTCTTATAAGTGTGTCACAGTATGATTTTTTCCCCTTTGGGGGGGGGGTTGCTTTCCAAACCTGTAGTAAGTCACACTATGTGTTTGGCAGGGGTTTTGGTAATTCACCAGACTTTATTGAACAATCACACACTGATTATTATTCAAAAATCAAGTCCTATTGTGAATTGCACTCTCCTTGCGTTCTCACTTTTACTAGGCCAATAATGTTTTCCGAGGTGTCGCTTTTGGCAAGGTTTGCGAGTTTCAGTGGCATTTGGTTCTTGTTTTTAATCCTTCTGAAATATGTTTTTACTAAAGATTATTAATCATAGTTTTTCTGTCATTCTTCATAAAAATCCATAAAAAAACCAAAAATATTAGCTTAAATTTAGTATAGCTAAGTTAATTGCTTATTGAATACTTATTGTTGTTAAGACTTGTTATAAACAATTGTTATCTAGTAATCATATTAATTCAATAGATTTCAAATTTGCTAGTTAAAAGAAAATCTGTCAAGTATTAAGGGGTGTTTGGATTAATGCTTATTGACCATCAAAAGTCAAAGTTAATTTGAGTTTTTATTTTAGTCACTATGTTTTCATAAAGATTTATTTTTAAGCAAGTTCTTAGGATTAGTTTTGGATGTTAATTCATTGATGCTTATCCGTAAGCTCCGCACCAGTACTTTTTCTACTTTACTTACTTGTAAAATTTGATCCAACCCTCCAAGGCTTGATTTTGCTTATTTTAGGTTCTTAACAACTCTAATTGAGTAACAAGTGCAGAATAACCACAAAGGTACTTGCATTTGGGTCTCATTCTGTCAATTGCACCAGCATGGATTAACAATAAGTAATACTGTTTGACCTATTAGAATCAATAAAGGTATTTAAATAAGTTTACGCTTTAAAATTCAGTATATTTATAGATATTATAGCTTAATTTAGTTTAAACTATTTTACAATTCCTAGTTGAACTTTACTAGGTACAGTTTGCTTATATAAAAAATGCATAAAAACGCAAAAGATCAAAATTTGTATTAACTTAAATTATTTTTTAAATTGACTTCTAGCTTATAGGATTTTAGTTTAAGGGTTTATATTCATACTTATTGTTAAGAATTTAAGTGTACTCATAAAGCACATTCCTCTGTCTCAGCTTATTGGACTGATCATCTTAAATTGCTTTTTGATGTTTTTGCTTACTCTGACTTACTCCTTTATTCTTCAAGTTATAATTGCTTTTTAGTTTACCTAGTTAATTAGACTTATGCATTTAATAGATGTCAATATTAGATTTAAGAATCATTTTCTTTACATTTGAGCTTAAAATGAAGTAATGGCAATTGGTTAGTGTAAATTAGGTTTTAACCTTAAAGCTACTTTTCTGGTACAACTATCTTTATAAGCTCCAAGTGAACGTTATTTTTGATTTTGAGCTTAAGATCCTTTTATTAAAGTGCTTATAATTGTATCATTTATAAGTTCCAACTTTTAGTTTTTGCAAAAAGTGAAAATAAAAAATTACAAAAGAAGGTGTGCCCAACCTTGAACCCACGACCTCTGTCATACACCCAACGTTTAACCAAGTGTGCTACAATACTCACCCGTGAGCTCTTGTACACACTTTCTTTTAGCACTTGTCTTAATTCATTTAAAATATTAACCGTAGCCTACTAAGCTATTATTCTCACTTATTTATAAGCTGAGATGTGACTATTATAATCTTTCTATTTCGTTCTGCCATTTAGATTTTCCCTGAATTTCACATGTTTCCATTTAGTAGATTAGTTTAATCATTTTTCTATTTAATTTTCGAAAAAGCATTAACAATAGAAAAAGTTTTTATAAAAATCAAAAAAATTTTATTTAGTTTAAAGAAAGTACTTTTAGTTTGACATTCAAAAAATCATTTTCAATACTTTTATATTTTAATTTTGTTTTCCCTATTTTGAGCTTTTATTTTCATTTAAAAATAGATTTTAATTTTAAAAATAGTTAAAAAATATGTTTTCTGAGTTTTTATGTTATTTTAGACTTTTTAGTGTAAAAATCATTTTTCTTATTTTTAGGACTTAATTTCGATTTCTAGGATTTAATTAGATTAATTTCGTTTTAATTTCAAATAAATTCAAAAATAAAAAAAAATATTGTTTCCCTTTTTTCCTAAAAATTTTCTTTTTGTCCATTTTAGGTTTTAGAATTTAGTTTCAATTTTAAAGTTTAATTTTGTCTATTTCTTAAGTTTCGCGTTTTTATTTGTTTCCCGTTAATTGTTAAGACCGATGTGACAGTTTTTAAAAAGGTCGAGGAAATTTCTGAGGTCAAAATAAGACTCCTAGACTATGGTCGGCTCGCATACCAATGTGGCAGTTGTTTAAAGGACCGATGGATAATAATGTTGCAATAATAATAATAATAATAAATATAATTATAAAGCCAAATTTTGACTTCGGGGTTATCTAAATAAAGTCTCCGTCTCTGGACTCGTAGTTGAGTTGTTTCGGATGAAATAAAAAAATCCAAATAGGATAACCCCTACAATCGTGCGAAATTAGAACCTTAATGTGGACCTTATTCTCACCATATCGTCTCTTTAGGAAAGGATTTCAAACTAATTATGGTCTAAACCGGGTTTACTTTATGTGAATAAGAATTTAATTTATTTGTCACCAATAATAATAATAAAATTCTTAGAGGATTTATGAAATAAGGGAGCAGAAAGTAGCTATGCATTCATAATTAGCATTTATGAGTAGTGTTAGCATCTTAACTTGTATTTAACAATGATTTTGTTTTTATGCTTAGTTTGGGGCGGGTGAAAAATTTCAGGGACGATGAATTTATCCTTTTAGTATTTGTTGTTCCGTAAAGTTATGATATATATGAATGATAATAATAAATGCATAAAAAATGGTAAAACGGGGGGCTTTTCAAAACTAATAATTTCTTAATTCCTTTAGATGAACACTTAGCTACTTTTCGAGGTAATTAGTCTTAGGGGGTTGAAATTTTTGGTTTTCTAAGTGTGTTTATGACATTACGTGAGGACACGATAATTGTTTAGTGTGGGGGATTTTGGTATGTGCTTAACTACACATACCTTTTACCTAATAAAACGACCCTAAATAACCTAATACAGATGAAAAATATAGTGTATATGTGTGTTTTGGTTATTGTGCTTTGTAGGTAACAATTAAATCTCAAAAGGACAAAAATAAGCAAAATGGACAAAACTAAGCACGAGAATAGGAAGAGTACGAGAAATCAAAGCCGAAGGAATAGACATCCTTAATGGGCCAACTCGTTCCCATTTTAATGAGCCGGGTTAGCCCATTAACATACTATCTATAAAACCTTAAGCCTTTTATATAAGTTTAAAATCCAAAACCATTTAAACCCTTTAACCCATTTCCTTGGCCCAAATATCAAATCCAAGCCCAACACCATTTTTATAACACTTAAACGGGTCAAACCCTCCCTTGGTCAAATTTACTGTTTGTCTATCTC
Organism: Tanacetum coccineum; assembly: GCA_026074375.1. Classification (NCBI taxonomy): domain Eukaryota; kingdom Viridiplantae; phylum Streptophyta; class Magnoliopsida; order Asterales; family Asteraceae; genus Tanacetum; species Tanacetum coccineum. The sequence goes on along the minus strand of BQNB010019922.1, from coordinate 51,724 downwards.
TTTCCCTCCCATAAAAGTACATAAGACAACTTTCACCATAACGCAGGGTAAATCTAGCCAAGCACACGCTCTCAAAGTGTTTCTAGAAGAAATTGCTGACATGTCTGACACTTTTGGGAGCCACGCTGGCAATCCCTAGCAATATGATTGGCTATTGAGGCGTGGCTCGCAATCCAACGGCTCAGATTTGATAGATTAAAGTTGGTTATGATTGGAAGGCTAAGATTGAAGATTGGGGAGCGTCTCAAGGCTCTAGATCCTTCTCCTCTCCCTTATATAAAGAGACCTGCTCACACAGTATAAGATATGTAGGTTTTAGCTTAGCTTATTAGTAATTTGTATTGTTTTCTTAGAATATTATTTAATTTCTTGTAATTTACTTTCCAAAGCATTGTAATCCTTTATATTTTCAATAAAAGTCCATTTTCATTTAATTTCGTGTTCAATTCTAGTTTTTCCTTAATGCAATGTTGTTTAATTTGATCATAAGCTCCTAATAAGCTCTTATAAGCTCTAAATTACTACATAAGCTTGCTTATACTTTGTTAAGCCTTCAAAAGCTTAACCGAGTTTAGATTTTCACTTAAATCCTCCCCTAAATTACCCTAGCTTTTGATTTGGATGATAAGCCAATTATGGAAGGGATTATAGACCTCACCAGCTTGTTTCTAAAAAGCTGGAGCTTGTAGATAAGCTCTTTAGAGCATTAATAGATCCCTGTTTGGCTGGGATCAAGGTACACTTCATTTTCACTCTTATTTAGCTCAAATATTAACTTACTAATGTTTAGCTTATAGATCTACTTATCATCGCTTATTATCTGTTGGATTGTGATTGTTTTTCATTTATTTGCTTAGTTCAATATCTGTTTTAGCTTATTTCAAACTTTTATAGTGTAAAAATGCGAAACAAAATTTAAGGGGGTGTTTGGCACAAGCAGCACTAACTCTTATTAGTGCTGCCTAAGCCATTTTGGCCTTTGAATCATCTTTAATCAGCTTAAACTTAGTATATTAATCAGTTATTATAAGTTTTCAAAGTCTAAATCTAAGTTTTAAGGTATTTCTAATCATGGTTTGAATCTGTGGTATCCTTGGTTGATATTTAAGCTTGTTTGATCTGAACATGATTAGTAGCTTGTTAGTGTTGTTTTCATTTTTTTCTAAGTCCTTAATGCAGTAGTTATGAGTTAGAATAGGTTTGCAATTGCCATTTTGTTTTTAAGCCAAATCTGTCCAAGTTTTCTAGTTGTAGGTCCAAAGTCTTGGATCTGATTAGCAATTTGTAAGCCAATAGCTAACTTGAATAAATCCAAATCAACTATAAGAGAGACAAAGACTATGAATACTATGTGTTAATGCGGAATCTGAACACAAGTACTAAGAAGAATAATTGTAAAACTAACTTCGTATATTTCTATTTATTTCTATTAGGTTTGGATGCCCAAACACTATGCCGTAGGGTTCCTTTTATACACCAAGGAAACCCTAAAAGGCTTTACAAAACGTGTGAAAGGATAATGCATATCCTTTCCTAAGATATCTCCTAAGATATCTCTAAGATAACTATTATAACTATTCTGTTACATAAACAGACTTAACTAGACAAGGCCAGTACTAACTATAGTACTGCCAGACTTAACTTAGTACTGGCAGACTTAACTATGTCTACCAGACTTAACTCTATAACTACCAGACTTAAGTCTGTTTACAATAATTCCTAACAATCCTCCCCTAACTTGAACTTCACTTGTGATCTTCAAGTTTCTTTGAGTGTCTTCATTATAAGCTTCTTGAGGATTTTGTGAGCATTATCTTTGGAATTATTCTTGAACTGCAACATGATGATCTTCCTGAATAAACAAGTTCTTGACTTCTATCAGCAATGCTTGAAATCATCACTACCTGATCTTTACAGCAACTAATCTTCTAAGTATCATAATCAGCACTTCACAGCAACAAGTCATATCTTTTCAGCAACACTTGAATAAGCAGCAACATTGACTATATGTACATCAAATCATAAAGTTTCAGTCTATTCTCATCACTTCCAGGTGTGTTAACTCCTGTGAGAGGTGAATCATTGAAAATTTAATGGATTTGATGTCTCTTTACCAGTTAGCCATTAACTCTGGAGTAGTCAGTCCTTTGGCCACCAGAAAGGTGCATGTCCATGGTTGACTGAAAACCATTTCAACTCTCAGTACGTAAAACATTGGTGAGTTGAATACCATATGATTTTTAGCAAATCATCAGCTATCAACGGATTTGATGCAGCCTTTACCAAGTAACCGTTTGCTCTTGGGCTAGCCAATGCTTCAGTGCAATACTATGGTGCATTGATCACCATACAGTTTTTGGTAAACTGTCAACCATCAACGGATTTGAGAAGTCTTTACCAAAGCCGTTTGCTTTGGACTAGCCAGTCCTTATGTCTGTTAGACATGGTGGACTGATAACCATTTGTTGTGTTAGTGCATAGCACCTCCACCAAGTGTTGTTCTCCTCATCTCCATTCTAGATTTCTAACTCATCAATCTCCATTATTTTCTAATACCAGCTTGCTTCTCCATCATTTTCAAAAGTTTATAACAATCCTCATCTGGTTTTCCTCCTTGAAGTTTCTTGTCCAACATAGCTTTGCATACTTCAGCAGACAAAGGATACTTTCTCTCTATTAGCATATAAACATCTACAGACTCCAAGTTCAAACAATGTACTCTGCAAGCATCATAGTATCTCCAACAAATTATCCTTTGTTGACCTGGCAAACTCCAAATTGAATCTGTACTAAGGGGTTCTTCAAACATGTTCTTCAAGTATTCCCAAAGTACCTTTTCAAATTCATCCTCTGGCTCATTCATACCATGTTTCTTCATGACAATCCTGTATAGCTCTGTAAGATCATCTCTTGATATGTCAGTCAGCATTGCTCCAAAGCTTATGTATACCATATCAGTTCCATTCTCCCTTACAATCTGGTATACACCTTTCCTTCCTTGCTTAATGATCTTGTAATTGGCTATACTGGGTGATTTTGTAGCTACAGGAACAGGATTAATGGGAATTTTAGTACCTGAAGTAGAATCATCTTTTTCATTAGCTTCATCTGAATCTTCAGCTTCATCCTTATCATGGTCTGTATGGAATCCTTTCCTTGCTATCTGTTTTCTCCTCTTTCCAGTCTTCTTGGTTGGCTTATCATCTTTGTCTTCTTCAATCTTCTCCTCTGTTGGTTGAGTACCTTCATCATCAAACTTTAGCTTCTTTGCAGTTTTAGTTTGAAGCTCTTCACCAAATCTCTTCAAACTTTCCTTTGTTGCTTCAAAGTTCATAGGGACATAGGTATCCAATTGCTTAACCAATTTTTCAAATTCTGCTTTCACTTCTTCAAAATTCAACTTCTTCAATTGAGTCAACTTCCATGTCCCTTGATTCTTTAGAAAGTTTGACATATAGTTCCTGAGCTGTGTTTGAGTCATAGGCTTATTCCTTTTTGCTCTAGCTCTTTCCTCTGCAAAGTGTTTTCTTCTTTGATTTACCAACTCTACCATCCTTTTTGCATAATCTTCAACAGTAAGATCCTTTCCAAGCACACTCTCCTTCAATTCTGCATTTGCTTCAAGCTTTGCTCTAATAGTATCCCAATCTTCTTCAGTATAAGATTGAGCTTCAAACTGAACTTGAGCCTTCCTTTTCTTTTGTTCCTCTGTTAATTCTTGCTCTTCAGCCATCCTTTGAGCTATAAGTGAATCCAAATGAACTTGTTTGGCCACTTCTTCCTTTTCCAAAGCTTTTTCTAAAGCATCTAATCTGATAGCTTCAGCAAGTCCTGCTTCTTCTTGAAGAATTTGTTCTTTTGTCTTTCTAGAAGCTTGAGTCTCTTCTTCTTCTGTCATAGGAGCCTTTCCTTCTCTTCTACCTCTGTCTGGAGAAGGTACTGAGACTCTTATGCCACCAGTATTAACTTTTTCAAAGGCAGACTTAACTTCTTCAAAGTCCAAACCAGTACCAGCAAATTCTTTTGAACTTTTCCTTCTCTTGTATCTCTTTCCTTTGTCAACTGACTTGATCTTTTGAACTTTTGTTAAGATTGCAGCAGCTTCTAGAGTTGTAAGGCTTATGTCTTCAACTTGTTCCTCCCCTAAATCATTGATAGTCTTTGAGGGAGTAACAAGCTCTTGTACCAAAGAAACCAGAGGATCTAAATCATGAGTCTTCCTCCCCTAAGCCTCTGTTTCTTCATCCTCAGAATCAGACAAAAGAACCCTCTTGGTCTTTCGCTTCAAAGCAACCTCCAAAGTCTTTACTCTGTCCACCAAAGTAAGGATAGCTTTCCCAAAGGTCTGTTTGGTTTCCTTGAGCTGCTTCTCCAAGTCACCAATCCTTGTCATTAACTAGGAAGTAGTAGCTTCTTGTCTAGGTTTAGGTGGTTATTGGTCAGTTGATGGTTGTTCAAAGGTATGCTCCATTGGTTCATGTGCATGTGAAGGTGAAGGTAAGGGGGATGCAGTGGTAGTTTCAGCAATAGGTGTAGGTGGTGCAGGTTGAGTTAGAGGTGGAATAGTTGTGGCTTCAGATGGTATAGGTTGAGTTGTAGGTGGTGTTGGTGGTACTACAGTAGATGATGGTTGAGGTTGAGTGATAGACGGAGCTTCTTGTCCTGCACTTGGATCAACAATAGAAAACATAGCAGGCAACAAAGGTATTGGTACCCATCTAAAACCCCTTTTCATGTTTCTAAAAAACTTTTTGGTCAAGGTCACCTCTTTTTCAACCAGAATTAAGTATTTACTGAAGACTTTCAAAATAAAGACCTTATCACACATTCCTTACATCTGCAAATCCATGCTATTCCTGCAAGAATTAGTCTAAAATAAAGAAAAACATGCTGCAGGAGTTTGTATGCTTGTGGAAAGACACATCATGGCGGAGTTGGCAATATTGGATTAAAAAACCATATAATTGAAATAATAATAATCCCATTCCACCACTTTTAGAGCTCATACCAATGTAACTATGGTGGAACTAAGAATCTCCATTTAGGGTGTGAAATAGCTTTTCCAAAGTAAAGATGATCTGTAAGGATACCCTACTATGGCCCCATCCCCTAAAAAATCTCATTGTTAGTTTGGGTCTAACTTGGTAATCCCTTAGCATTGCTAATTGAAGCTTACTTTTAATAGATGCCTCAGCGATTGTATACTCAATAGTATCAATAGTTGCTTTTAACTCGAGAGTCCCATCAGTAAGAGTTTTGGCAGTTGTAGTCTGCCAAAACTGTTTGACTAGGGAATCATGGATAGTAGGATTATTAGTTAAAGCATACCTGAGGTTGGAACCTCTTAGAAAAATCCACTATCTCTACAAACCCTGCACCTATCGACAGGTTTGCGCAAAAAAAATCCTACTTGATTATGTAGTCATAGTATTTTATTGAGCCAATGTTTGAAAGTTGCAATAAATGTAGTGATGTGGACAGAGAATTACGGGTATAGGTGATGAGTTGAGTTTAGATGCTGGTAAAAGAAAATTGAATATATCCTTTGTAAAGACAAAGGTAGATTTTTACTTTGATAAGAGGGAAGAGAGTAAATAAAAGATAAGTATGAAAGAGAATCAAACTTTACTATATACAGCTTCTCTGGTTAACACAATTGGCCGTTAAAATCTGTTGTAACGGTAAAAACATTTAAACAGTGTTTAACGGAAAAAATCAATTTTCCGCACACCTAGCACTAACGGTAACCTACCAGAATGAAAATTAACACTACCAGACTTAACTTTGGTCAACCAGAATTAAGCATGTTTCAACCAGAATTAAGTATTTACTGAAGACTTACAAAAAACAAAGACCTTTCACACCTCCATGATCTGCAAATCCATGCTATTCTGCAAGAATTAGTCTAAAACAAAGAAAAACATGCTGCAGGAGTTTGTTAAAACCAGAATTAACTTAAACTAACTACCTGAAATCAATACTACTAACTACCCAAATTAATACTACTACTCCAAGAGTAAAGACTACTAAAAACTACCGAAATTAAGCTACTTAAGCCAGCATTTAGTTAATCTAACTACAGAATTATACACACTATATAACTAGCCTCCTTTAAAGTAGCTATGGGTTTATATCCATACTAACACTTAGAATTTAAACCTTTGGACCATAAGAAGGTTTGGTCAATAGGTCAGCTACATTTAAGTCTGTGTGCATTTTTCTCCACCCTTAATGAGCTTTTCTCATAACAAATCTTATAAAAATAGTGCGTTTCTCGTTGTGCTTTTCTTGGAATGATACATGGTTCTTCACAATGCAAATTGTGCTTCCATTATCAATGTGGATTGTGGTTATTTCTTTGAAATTGAGACATAGTCAAGCAGTTGATTTTGGACCCACAATACTTGTCCACATCAATTTGCAGCAATAATATTCAAGCTTCAGTTGTAGTAAGTAGCCTCCTTTAATGGTCTGGTTCTTCATTGCATAAGATAAGTCTTTGTCCAAGAAATTATTGACAACACCTGCTGTGGATTTCCTTTCAAGGTTGACCCACCATATTCATATCAGAGGAAAGCATTCCAGGTCAAAAGGTGATTCTCTAGGATACCATAAGCCCAAATTGGGTTTGCCCTTAAGGTACTTAAAGATTCTCTTCATAACATTGAGATGTAAAGTCTTAGGAGTGACCTGAAAATGAGAACAAGTACATACTGCAAATATTATATCAGGCCTAGAGGCAGTTAAATACATTGAGAAACCTATCATGGATTTGTATAAGTATACATCCACATCAACAGCTTCCTTATCTTTTGTCAATGCCACTTTGGTCTCCATGGGGGTTATTGCAGTTTTCACACTTACAAGATCAAATTTCTTGAGTATCTCAGCTACATACTTGTCCTGAGATATGAAGATTCCTTCTTTGTTCTGTTTGACTTGTAATCCTAGGAAAAATGTGAGTTCACCCATAGAACTCATCTGAAATCTGCTTTTCATCAAGGCTTCAAACTCATCACACCAAGACTTTTTGGTAGATCTAAAAATGATATCATCAACATACACTTAAACCAGCATGATATCCTTCTTGTCCCCTTTTTATAATAAGAGTTCTTGTCAATAGTACCTTTTTGTATCCATGCTTCTCTAGAAATGTTGATAGAGTAGCATACCAAGCTCTAGGAGCTTGATGCAGTCCATACAAAGCTTTGACCACCTTATAAACCTTCTTAGGGTGATCAGGATCAACAAAGCCAGGAGGTTGTGAGACATAAACCTCTTCATCTATTATTGGGCCATACAGAAAGAGCACTTTTTAATCCAGTTGGTATATATGAACCACTATATAAATGGGCCAAGACTAAAAATTAATTGATAGCTTCCTTCTTGCCACAGGAGGCAAAACTCATCATAGTCAATACCCTCTTCTGCTTGTACCCTTTGGGCCACCCATTTTGCCTTTATTTCTGACAACAATCTTTTTCCTCTCTTTTATTTTTGCTAGACCCTTTTTGTACCATTTACCTTCTTTCTTTGAGGTAGATTGCAAGAACCATACCTGTTGAGCTTAAACTGTAACACTACCATTGACATTGGCTTGAACCCAACTGTCGTCTTGTTAGGCATCAGAAATCGTTTTATGTTCTCCTGAGATAGAAAAAGCAAACATACAATGATGTTGATCTTTTGATTGTTTCTTTGCTGCTTTGGAATTATAGCTTGATAAGTGCTATGGAGCTCCTGATTTTTGCTGCACTTTGCTTTCTAGTTTGCAACAGCTGACTTAGGTTCACCAGTATTTAACTTTTTGTGTGAATATTATGAAATCTAAGAGTAGGTGTGGGACTGACTTTTGATTATTGTTGGTAAGATATTGTAGTCAGTTCTCACAACCCTCTTCATTATAGAAGCCTCATCAAAAATTCCTGTCTCAGACTTGTGAAAAATTTCGAGCTCTGGCATAGCTGAATCATCAGGATCAAGCTCACCAGTATTAACTGGTTCACTACCAGAATTAACTGAAGGAGTGCTGGTAGAGTTGTTTTTAGGTACTGTCCCTAAATGCTTTTGTTGCGATTGCTTCCAAACTCTCTTCTAAAAGCTTGTATCTTAGGATTATCTTATAAAGTTGCCAGTTAGAAGAAAGCCTCCCTTCTTCTTGTTGAGGTATCTGTCATATTCTCCTTCTATTTCTTTGATTTATTCGAAGACTTCCTTGTCTCAACTTTTTCTGCAGTATTCTTTACAGCTGAAGGCACAACAATAAGCTCTGCATCCTCATCTTTTTCCTCAGAAGCATTAGAACTTGGAGTTTGTGAAGTACCTGCACTGTTAGTTACTTCTGAAGCACCTGCATGTGGGTTAGCTTGATTCTCCAAAGATACAGGAATATAGTTCATAGAATCAGTAAGATAATCAATATCAAACATCCATCTATACCCTACTCCTTTGACATTGGGTTTATCTTCAAGAAAATTAACATGCAGATTTACTTCTACTCTTTTGGTTACTAAATTATAAACCCTATAGGCTTTGCTATTTAGAGAGTAACCAACTAAGAATCCCTCATCAGATTTTCCATCAAACTTGCCAAGCACACTAAGAGTATCTAAAATTGTAACATGACACCCAAAAGGTCTTATGTAGCTGATAATTGGTTTGTGGCCAAACAAAAGCTCATAAGGAGTTTTGTTTTGAGGTTTAGTCACTCTTACCCTATTAAAAATATAGCAAGCAGTACTAACTGCTTCTGCCCAAAAAGTAGTTGGTAAGAGTGAGTCTGCTAGCATAGTTCTAGCAGCCTCAATTAGGGTCCTGTTCATTCTTTCAGCAACTCCATTCTGTTGTGGAGTTCTGGCATTGCTATACTCTTGTTTTATTCCCTTGTTTCCACAAAATTCAAGCATATCTCTATTCTTAAATTCAGTGCCATTATCTGATCTAATGATTTTAACCCTATGACTAAGCTGGTTTTCAATCTGCCTAATGAAGTTCTGAAGAATGCCACTAGTTTCATCCTTAGAGGCCAAAAAGAATACCCAACTAAATCTGGTACAATCATCAGTAATTACAAGGCAATAACTTGCATGATTAATGCTTTTTACAGAAGTAGGACCAAAAAGATCCATATGCAAGGTGTGTAATGGCTCAGTGATTAATCTTTCTAATTTAGCCTTGCAGGAGGCCCTGTGTTGCTTTCCTTTATGGCAAGCAACACATGTATGGTCATTTCTGAAAACCTTAGAAGGTAGACCTCTTACAAGGTTTCCCTTCACAAGTTTGTTTAGGTTTTTAAAATTGATATGACCTAACCTTCTGTGCCACAATTTAGATTCATCAGATGTGGCTTTAGCAATCAAACAGGCAAAACCTTTTGCAGGAGTAGGTGTCTTCATATCAAAACTGTACATATTGTGATGTCTAGGGACCTTTAGAAGTATCTGATTTTCATCAGGCATCTTAAAGTCAGAAGACACAACAAGACATTCAGTTTCAGTAAAAAGAACCTTGTGCTGCTTATCACATATTTGTGATATTGAGAAAAGGTTAAAATGCCCTAATTCTTTTACAAAAGACACATTATCAAAATCTAAATTACCAACTCTTATTTTTACTTTACCAGATATGTAGCCTTTGCTACCTCCAAAGGTAACAGATCCCCCATTGAATTCTTCAAAATCCTCCAATTGATCCTTGTTACCTGTCATGTGCCCTGAGCATCCACTATCAAATATACCTCTATCTACCATGTTCTTCAGTGGATGATCCTTTACATGAAAAAGAGAAATTAGTTTCTCTTAGGGACCCAGGCCTTTACAGGCTTGGGTCTGCCTTGTGGACCTTTAGCATTCACAGTTCTAATAAAAGTTGGTCCACTGTCACAATTAGAGTTTAGGTTAGAGTTCCTCCAATTATAACCTGCTGAGGTCTTAACAACATGTCCCCAATTTCCTTTTACAGCATGAGAATGAGACATTTGTGCTGTATTTTTTGCAAAGGGTCTTCTTACAGATGAATGTGATTTAGAAAAAATGCCTTCTTTGATTAAATTGGTTCACCTGTGGTCTTTTAAGACTAAAGCTATTTGATGTCCTGGTAGGTACTGGCTGTCTAGATCTAACAGTTTTAACATTAGTATTAACAGTATTAACTCTAGGCCTAACAGAATTAATATTTGTTCTACCAGTATTAATATTAGTCCTAACAGTATTAATGTTTGGCCTACCAGTGTTAAGTTGTACTGGTCTAGGAACAAATTGATTAGCATTATTAATCCTGTTAGTATTAGTCCATACTGGTTTTGCCATTATGTTACCAGTATTACAAACCCTTTGTTTCTTAACCTCAGCTTCTCTTGCCATTTTCTTTTCATAATAGTCACAATCTTTAATCAAATGACTTAGACTACTACAAACAAAACATTTCTTCTTTGTGAAAGAATAACCTTCCCTTAGTTCTCTTTCCATCATAGCATTCCAATTCTTCCTGATAACTTTAGGTGTTGCTTAATCTTTGATTGGTTGCCTAGGAGTTTTTATGTGTGAAACATAACTAGGTTTAACTTTTTTTGATTTTGAAGCAGACACACCTTTTTCATTTGTTGTTATAGGTGTAGACACATACACTTCTGGAGGTACTCTTGAAATCTCAGATTCAGGATCAACAGAATGTTCAGATTTGTGAGGAGCTGTTATGGGATATATGTCTATATGTGAGATTGGCTCTAGCAGTGAGTAATATATTCTTATAGTGTGGTGATAGAGCTAGCAGGGAGCATCTGGGAGGTAGTCACCATCTCTTCTTTGTGATGAGATGGTCTTAGTGGTAGGGTGCTCTAGATCTCGAGGAGTGGCGCGTTTAGATTATGCTACAGTGATACTATGTGGTAATAGGTGATTGAGTGACACAGCATATAGTCTCCGTAGTCTTGAGTACGAGTCTTGAAGTCGACTCAGATTCAAGAAGCTTAAGCTAGTCTCATATTGCAAGGGAAGTGTTGCCAATCTAGTGACGTATTCCTGCACATTATCTCCCATTAGATGTGGTGACGCTAGGTGAGAGTGTCTACTGATATTCACGTAAGGACAGTGCGATTCTTAGCGATAGCTCAGAGTATCAGAGCTAGTGTGAGCTCTTGGTCTCTTGTGATAGTGGTACTGCCTTTTTTATAACACTCTCTATAACGATACACGATGGGACGCGAAGAGAGTTTCTTCGCTCAGATAGAGATTTAGTGATGAGAGTGTCGAGCGTCCGACTATTAATGTAGTTATGTTGAGTACAACCGTTAAATTCCTTAGTTTTTTATAAATCTGGGGAGCTAGATTGTATAGCAATGGTTTCGCCAAGCTACTGAGGGGTGCCATCGAGCTGTTACAGTCTTCAAAGAACAGACAAATTCATTTTCTTCCTCATAACTTAAGAACCTCATTGTTGATTTTATTTCATACCAAAGCCAATAGTTTTTGACTAAGGACATGAACTCATGCCAGAAGTTAATTAATCTCCCAAGAGTCTTGAAAGAATCTCCCATGAATTAATATTTTCTGCAATTTGTTCCTGTTTCTTTTACAGCATTCTTCCAATTCATCCTATATTTAAGCTTTTTATCGTTTCAATATTTCATCTTGGCCTGAAATGTAAGCCTTTTCATTTAGAGAAGTTGCTATTTTTTTGAAAAGTAACAAGTGAGCTATCTAGTTTCTTAACAGCTTGACTATAGTCAAGTATTTAGTGCTTCTTGAATTCATCACTGTAGCTATTATATGATCGATAGTAGTGTTCATGTGTCTCTCTGTCTCGCTTGTCTACTTGTACAGTCTTAGAGTGAGTATAGTAGGTATACTCGTACGGTCTTAGGTGTGGCGCGAGTTATTGATATATGGTGTGTCATCCTATCTAGGGAGGTCAACCTCAAACTGACCGCTTGTGTCTGACCGGATATAGGCTGATAGGGCATATGGATGGTTATTAGGCGATGTCGATTTTGTTCTCAGACAGCTATTCGTACTATTGTATTGGTCATCCCCAATTGTGACAATACCTAACATCACATTGTCAGCAGCCCATCGTGATCTTCTCTGTCGAGATTCTCCAGTGCTGTGCTTGGTGGTTCTAAGGAAATCTAAGGATCGATCTGCTCAGACTTATCTCTATCTCTGTTGATCTGGCGCGCGACAAGTGTGCTCGCCGTTCTCAGTCTGAAGAGACATAGGTCCGCTATCATACTCTCTCAGAGATGTTAGTGAGTCTAATATTGGATTGTAGTGACGCGAGGAAGGAGATACGCAGTATCGGAAGTCGAGGTATCTACTTGTTCTAAAAGCGCGCACCCTCTTACTAGTATCTATTGGCTTAGGACTCCATCTCGAGAGCGACAAACCTCGTTCTCCTTTTCTTAGTCTGAGATTTATAGAATTATTGTTGCTGTCTGATACTCATCATCTATGATGGGCAATTCGCGATTGCGTAGAGCTTCGGCCAGATGAGAATGAGGGGCCATGGCATCTCTACAATGTTAACGCAAGTCATAGGCACGAGAGTCTTTGTGCTCCAGACGTACTAATGTTGAGCGATGTGTAGACATCACAGAGCCCCATCTCTCGTGTGCTTAGATTAATAGATAGTGAAAGAGTTATCAGGGAAATCTGGTACCTGGCGAAGCAGCGGTAGAGATGACGTATCTACATAGGTGAGTCGTGATCTCTATATATAAATCTACTTGGTGAAAGAGCATATAGAGATTATGCGGATATCACAGAGGAGACTGAAGGTGTGCAGTGTGCGATCAGGATACGAGTGTCGGAGGTGGCAGCGGCTGGGGGCTAATCTCAGATGCTGCGGTGATCAGACTGTATAAGCCTTAACATTAGTGTTGGCAGGGTGTGTTAGCTTATGATACTTTACGATTGGCCGTGCACAGCCAATAGCAAGCATACTCTTTAGAGGCACGTAGTAGTCACAGAGAATGGTTTTTTCTAGGTGTGAGAGGCGCGTGAGCCTTGTGAGTGTGTGTTATATTCTGCAGCCAAATAAATCGCCTATTATCTATTATGTGAGCTCGTCTAGCGATTCACTTGTGAATCAGAGGGAGGGTCAGCGGGTACAGCGGATTTAGGTTTGATGTGTTCTCATAGTCATTGGCTCGTGGAGCGGTGGTGTTATGGACCGGCGTGTTGAGTGGGTGGAAAGGCTCTTGAATAAAGACGTTAGATGGAGTCTCTTGTTCATCGCATCGTGACAGTGGTTCGATCTGACTGGGAATGGCCGATATCAAATGTGAATCGTGGTGGCGCGAAGCGAACTTATCTCTCTATGATGAGCGCTGTATTATTAGTGGAGATTCTAGTCGCTAAGCCTATTCTATCCTGCTCTGATGAGATTTAGTCGATGGAATTGGTACTTACACTTTGTGTTAGCAATGCGATGGGGTATTTTGGTTGATGATTAAAGGCTCGCCGAGTCGGGTGGGCGATTTTCTTGAATTTATTGTGCTGAGAGTAGACCACGTTGGACGCGGTCCTAGTTTTTGATGGCTTACCCGTCAATTTAGCGTGTTGTTTGATCATCTCTGCTCATTAGCCAATGAGAAAATATTATCACGATATGTATATAGCCTGGTAAAGGTGTGGCCGGAGTGGCGAGCATCAACGAACTGTGACTAGTCTTAGCGTGGCCTAGTTCGCTTTGTCAGTTCTCTAGGTGCTTAATTTCTGGCAGGCGAGTGGGAGTATGATCTATCAGTGTGTGAGAGGGAAATTATGCTGAGATCTACACAATCCTTGTTCAGTTAAATTGGTCACATATACGTTATGTGGGATGATTTTTCTCTTGCATATCTACTGTTATATCTCTTATGGGGTGGCGTACTAAGCAGTGCGATTGTGTGATTCATTATGTTCGATCTAGAGTGTGTGTAGTCTATGCTACCGCTATACTCGCTGATGATGCCCAGTGTGTTTCAAGTCCTTATGGGGGGGTTGTGGTTGGTCTCTATCCTATCTCATTGCTTCAGTGGAATTTGTGGAGGTTTGAGAGTGTCTAACTATATGAGAGGCTAGGCAGTTTATACTATGTAGATAGGAACTATGCGACTATAGGTTATGTATAAGTCTGTGTGGGTAGGTAAGATATATAGCAGGTTGGCATCGGTTAGGATTTAGCTGATGTGAGCAGTATGCGAGTATGTTATGACAGTATCGTTTTCGAGTCGATCACGTACTATGAGGGTCTTGTTGATGTCAGAACAGAGCGATCAGTGCAGTAAGGTTTCGATGAATCTCTTATTTAGTATCATGACATCATCTCTCTAAGTAGTGATATTGTATTGGAGTGAGTGGAGTACTCTAGTGTTAGGACTCTTCGATAGGACTGCAGTCTGTCTCCTTAGGAATGTGGTCAGGCTTATGATAGCCTGAGGATATTAGATAGTTGCGCAGGTTGGATTTTTGTGTGGTGAGAGATCGTAGGAAGGGTGGAGGCGCTTATATAGATGTAAGTTACACAGATTTGAGGACTGAGACTTGTGCATGGAGCTATGCAAGAAGATGCTAGGGACTATATGGAGATGTGGTAGTGAGCGACTGAGCTAGTGGTAATAGGGGCCTGGTTTTGACTAGGAGGTGAGAGCGTGCGGCGTAGAGTCGATCTCAACGAACGAGAGTGGTAATCTCTTCTGCAAGACAGATCGAACTCAATATTCAAACTAACTTCTATGAGTCTATTCTGTTATTCAGGAGCTATTAGGATCGGGGCTTCGAATATAGCTTGATCTAGGTTCTTTGTGAGTTCTCTATTGTGATGTAGCCTATTCGGACATGATTGTGCCGGTATCTTGTTCGGCTTCTTATACACTGTACACTCCAGATCAATGCGTTGCTAAATCAGGAGCGATATGAGCGAATAACGGTGAGGAAAAGATAACATAAATCTTGAGTCCTAATATATCTATAAGATAACACTTATCTATAGAACTACTTAACTAGACAAGAACAGAACTAACATTGTTGCGGGATTTTTGGGGTTTGGGGGGCCATGGACTAAGCAGGATGAGTACTGGGTGGCGAGAGCGTTATGAAGGAGAGAGTTCTAGCCAGGGAGCGTTGAGGATTGCGTAGATAGTGGAGCCTCAGCGCGAAGACTTAGAGTTCTGATGGTAGAGCGCTGAAGAGAAAGTCGCTAGACAGACGGAGAGGAGTCCTTATAGTCAGAGTTTGTTACAAAAACTTCCTTAGGTGCCTTCGAGTCTTCGGTAGTTGTTCCATCTATACGGAAGGAGCACGGATGAACGATCGAGTGTCTGATCTTTGGACGTCGACGTAGTACCCAACGGCAGTCAGATCAGCGGAGCGAAGGAAGATGAGGAATCTGAGAAAAGTACGCTCGAGGGCGCTTTCAGAGCTGACAAGATTGCGACGTAGAGAACGTAAGCTTCTATGAGTGTGACAACAATCATGATAGACTGAATTCTACTCACTGATGGTTTATCTTTCTGGCGTTTGTGGTGGGGATCTGATGATGAGGGGTGGATGGAGGGTCTTAGTCGGGAGACTTGTCTCTTAGTGTCTAGGGATAACTGCACGATTAGATCACTCGTTATCTCAGAGCGACTCTCTGTATAAAAAGTTTTATAAGAGGTCTATAGACTAGACAGGTGAACGGTGGGTGTGTCTCTTACTGTCTATAAGACTAGAGCCTAAGTGAGGGATGGAGTAGTAGACATCAGTGGGTTCTGATCTTATCTCTCATTCACTCGAGAAGTGCTCGCGTGGTTGGGACTGGCTCACATATAGGAATCTGGAGCGGTGACACTCAATAGCTCTCTCGCATATCTGTATCACTCATCTGTATTCTGACATGGATGTGGGTTCGATCACTTCAGTTACCTCGAGGGTAGATCTAAGTCATCTTAACCAGTCAGTGGTTGATTTACTGGTCTGAGTCATTGTAAGGTGATCAAGTGATTGAATTGGGTGGTGTAGAGGGATGTTAGGACCCGTGTTCATCACTAGGAGTGTTCAAAAGGTCTCTATTATCTTCAACTAGAGCGCGATTCACGGAGATGCTCTTGGTCATAGTGACATTATGGCAGTGACTAGATGTGAGCGGTAGACGAGCTGGATAGTCATAGGTGACGCGAGTGTATCTCTGAAGCGAGATCGTGACCGCATCTCTCTCAGGGTGTATATAGCTGTGTGGAACTCTCTCTGTCATGCGATCTATGGTCGCATTAGGTTGTCTCTTGTGAGAAGTGTACGAATTATGTGATTGTGGGGTAAAGATATAAGCAGATCTGTTCTTATGCAAAACAAATGGGAGTGATTATGGATTATCGAAAAAATACAGATGATGCTAGTGAGCGTAAGGTGTGGAGTCTGTAATTATACCCGTTCTCTTGTGAGTCGCGGGTGCTGAGCATATAGTGATCTCGTCGCGTAAGTCTATATCTCTAGAGGTTCGGGGTGTTATCGTATATATTCAGAGGGTCTGAAACTAGAGACACTCGCTAGATTTGATGGTGTATATCCTGTATTACTTTGGTACACTTATCCACAGCTCCTCGTGCTCTGATGTGATCGCCTATCCTTGACAATCTTACAAGTTAAGTGGGATTCGATAGTCGGGTTCGACTTCTATTTGAGGCAGAGTAATCTATGATCCATTCTGTTGATTAATAGATATGCGGGGGTAGTCATAAGTTCAGTATCAAGTTGGTGTGTCGTCTAGATATGCTAGATGTACTGATACTGCTGTGTCAGTATGTATCGTGATGCGTGCTCTCGATAGACGTTATCTAAACTTTTGCCTTATCTTGTGTGTGTTGGTTCTGGCTAGATGTTGAGTATGTTCGTAATGAGGGAATCATATGAGATTTTTTTTACGTTGAGCTACAAACTCAGTTAGGTTTCACCATCTTCACGATCATAATAATTCTGGATAATTCTTTCGGTAATTCTTCATTCTTTGGACGTACCGTTAATTGCGATGGTAGTAAAAATACATGGGTTTTGACGATAATATACATTCCTATTTGCAATGTGCAAATTCTTCCAACCATACCAAAATTGACACAAGACTCGAAAAATACAAACTTTACACTTTAAGCAACTAGCAACTGTAAAATAAACTTAATCTAACAGGGTAGGGGATGAGGTGTCATTTTATACACTTTTCGGGGTCGTTTAACCCCCTAAATCGTGCATTTATGCCCAAAATAGGTACTTAATTGTTCCTTTTCAGGTATTTCTCATTTGGAAGGCATTTGGAAGAATTACCTATGACTTGGGCTCAATTGGAGAAGAAACGGACAAGACTACGGACATACACCAACATTGCTCAAAAATTTCTCTACAGTGGCTGGAGACGGCATCACAAATACAACGTGATGCCGTCACAACGAAGATCAAGACGGCGTCACAAGATTCCACGACGGCATCAGAGCATACGACCCAGCCCATTATCTAGAATATTCTTTTTCATGATGACGGTATTCACGATAAAAACGCGATGCCTCACAACGATTTTTCTCTATATAATACAAACCCGAATTTAGGGTTTGAGTGTGTAACTTTAGAATAAAAAGATGGTACGAACCCTAGTTTTTTTTTTTTCGATTAACGAAGCTGTTAGGGACAAATTAGTTGGCCTAAAAACCCTATTGTACATCCTCCAACTCAGTTTTAATCAAGTAAGGTTCATTAATCATTCAATATGTCTATATGTTTTTGATTTATCTATGATCATGCTTTATCTATAACACATGCTTTTGGTAAACTCCTATGTGTGGTTTAATTTATGAATTGTATTAACCTAGAAGTAGATCTTAGTGGGTGTTGCTTCTTTGATGGATTGGTGCAAGTTTAGGTCTATAGAAAACCAGCTTTTGTATGTATCGCTGTTGATATGTCTAGGGAATCATGATTGTGTAGAAAGGTACCATCGGGTAACAATCTTCATACTACTTTGCCCCCTAATATGGTTGATCCACTTTTAATATATTTCACATGCACTTAGTGTACTCCTAGGGGCCTTGTAATAGTCTTCATACTACCTTACTTGTGTGTTGCTCTAGTGGAATACTAAGTAGATGACGGGTTCGTGTAATTCGTTCATGACTTAGGAAATGATTACACAAATCATCACAATGATAAGGCAACAATACTAGGAGAAGCAATCTAGGGAGTAATACATGATTAAATAAACACAGTCTTTTATCTTATTGTTATTAGAAGTAGTTTAGATTTATACTAAATATAATGCGGTCGTCATAGGACTTCTTTTTTTTTAAATTTGAGCATAATTTAAGCATTTTAGTGTGAAAAATAGGACAAGTAAACATTCTAATTCCATCCCCCCACTTGAATTATACAATGTCCTTGTTGAATATATAAACATTAAATACGGGAATTAAAAAGAATTAGAATGAGAATCTCCCCTGATATTTACTTGGTAGATTCTCCATGTTGATTTTATTGAGTAAGAATTTGTGTTGAACAGCCGCCTTGAAGTTCCAAGACTCTAACACTTCATGATCTCTAGATTTGTAAATTCTCTACCAACATTCGTCGATATTTCTTTCACGAGGTCCTATGTAAAATATAGGAAAAAACGTGTATTCCTATCTTGGTACCTACGGTTAATTTAAACTAAACTAAATACAAGTCAGTCTGGTAAATACGCCGTATCATGTGCATGAATACGCCGTATATTGCCAGAACTGACAATAATGTTTTTAAAGTGCATAAAAAGTAAAGACTGATAACGTCCAGACAATCAATACGTCGTATGGTATGGAGCGGATACGCCGTATTGATGTCTGGGAAGACAGACTCGATAAAATTAAATAACATTCCGGGTTGTCTCCCGGGAAGCACTTTTGTTTACAATGAAGTCTTTAAGTTAGACTTTTCTTTAGCTTCTCACATACTTGAAATCATCTCTCTTCTCAATTCTGTAATTCTTGTTTGGATATGGTGCATGTCTCCGTAACATGAACTAAGGTGCTGAACTTACTGCCAGGCTTGATTCTATCATACACAAACAAATCAAAATGTCATACCATGATATATATAAAAAAATATGAGAACCAGTTTTAAGTTAGATACATCATGACATAAATAATAAATGTACAAAAGATATAAATAAAAGATAAGGATAGGGAGATCATAGGTTTGGCTGCTGCTGGTCCTGCTGGGCTGTGGAGGTGCTGGCATCGTCAGTCCTGCGTCTAACGTGCCTCTAGTATGGAATGCAGGTCTCAGAGTACGAAGTGTAGGTAACTCGGGCAGAATCTAATAACTATACAATCCCACTGGTGGCCCATACGGTGAATCTCAAGAAATCCTTGGCCATAGCACTAATCACCTCACGCTGCTCAGCTAATGCCCTACGAATCTCGTATACATCCTCCTCTAATCTGGCAAGCCCATGTATCATCAATCTCCATACAGATCTATAACCTTACTGTTGACCCCATGCCTTGATCGATTCTTTACGTAGTAAAGTGTTTGTTACCTTGGATGAATCCAAAATAACAATG